>CM042161.1:3411704-3431704 GCA_023376005.1 Doryteuthis pealeii | reverse complement strand
CCAGTGAGAGTCTGAACAAATGCAAGGGACAGGGAGGAGCAATTATGACTCTTAAATCTCCGGTACAATCAAAGAAAAATTCGATTTAGCTCAAACACCCGATAATCCCAAATAATATTCCTTTTCTTTTTGTCATAATATAGATACTAGCAAAAAAATAAAAAACGCCTCTGGGTGATGTAAATAATATTGCCGACACCTGAGGGGATTGGAGTTGAAATTTAATATCAGAGGAGGTGTATCAAAGTAAAGTAAAATTCAATTTCAAAAATTATTAAAGGAGTAAAAAAATAAAATAAATTAGTAAAGGAGTAAAAACTTAAAAATTTGAAATGGGGAAACTTAGTTCTGATAACTTCAAATATAATTGAAAATAAAATATATATTATATAGATAGATAATAACCAGGTATGTATTTATTAATAAACTTGTTTAAAAAAAACAATGAGGACTGTCTAACAGGCATGCTCAAATTTGAGTGTATTCTTTCATTGACGATTTTAGGCAGTGTGACGTAAGCAGTGACGTAAGTTTTTGTTACAGACAAAAACCGGAAGCGAATCTCCATTATTAATATAAGATATAGATTATACGTATGTGTTCGTTAGTATAATGGTACCAGTTAACAATATTATGCAATTCCTGTTGGCTAAGCGAGAGCGCTTGTCCAGTTGAATTGGATCCTTGGGAATCATCTGATAAAGAAATCTTTTGCTTCTTTCTAGTAAAAGAGTCCTGGTATGTAGTCCCTCCTCAATGATGCTAGTACATCTGTGGCAAGTGTCAGCTGTTTAAGTAGTGTATCAGCCATGCATTATGGTTGTGATTGCCCGGAGGAGCTAAACCACGTGACCTCGCTAGTCTATAAAATTCAAGAGTGGAATTGGAGCACACCTTTATATACAAAAATATTCGTCGCCGCGAGTTTCAAACCCTGGAACGTCTAATTGCATTTTCACTTAGCGCTAATACCCTTGCGGAAAGGTGTGAACCTACGTGTCCCTCCAGCCTATAGATAAATAGTAGGCAGACTGGGTCTTCAACCTTGGATAGCAAAACCGATCTAGGGAAAAGAAACTCTTGAATTCAAACCTGTGAACCTCCGCCTTAGAAATTGACCTTGTGTACATCCTGCCTCGTGCGAGGGTTGGAAATATATATTTACAAAAAGCTATTCAAGAAATTGGCACGGTGACCCGATGTTAAAATCATGGACGAGGCTGTTGCATTTCAAATGTCAGTATATATTATATAATATACCAACCCCTTCCGCCACGAGAGGATGCGACACAGGGTCCAATTTCTTAAAGCGGAGTTGTAACAGCGTCTGATTCAGAGTGTTCCTTCAGGTTACCTAACCAATGGAGAGCCCAGTCTGCCTTACTGATTTACAATAGACTGAATGGAGTATAGTTGGATTCATACCTTTTCCCAAGGGTATTAGCGCTATGTGAAAGTCAAAACAGTCTTGCTCCGGATTTGGAACTCGGCGTCAACGAGTCATTCTACGATTCTGCACCATTTTAACCACGCGCTCCAGTTCAGATGAAAGTGTCCACTGTTAAAACCAAACAGCCAATCAGGCATCAGGAAGTAAGCATTAAACAAAGTCTGGACCCTCACAAGGATACTCAGCTTTGCAACACCAGCTAGGTCACTCCACAAATTCTACAATGTGTTGGTGGACAATTTGCGTATTCAATCTAAATTAAAATTATTCGTTTAGTCATGTTAGAAATAGATTGCGCCAAAATTTCGGGGCGACAAACACCCCGCCTCTTTTCGTTAAACTTTATAAAGATAAAAAAATGTAAATAGTTTTCATTTATTTTCATTTTTCCTGAGAAGTGAGTCCCTAACCTCTCAGTATATAATAAGCCTAGACGGCTGGACATGCCGCGTAAAATAATCCAATCAAAACATTTCTACGATTTGGTTTGAGGTCTGGTTTGTTTACGGCATAATCACCTCAGTGGGTCATTTAATGCCGATAAAGTTTGAAAGAAATCAATTCTTAATGGATAGATACAATTTGTTTATTTAATACATTTTTCATATTTAACCCAAGATGGGAACCCTAACAGGGTACTACCACTCCGGGTCAGAGTTGACCTGGGAGCAATGGTGATGAAGGGTGCTCCACATCCCCAAACCTCCAAAACTGGAACCTCACCATCCAGATAGAGTTTAACGTCATTCCCAGGACATGGAGACCCCGCAGCCATCGCCTTCTAGCACCCATATGATAAAAAGGGTTGGGGCTTGTCATAAGGGCCAATAGGTTGGGAAAACAACAGGTGCTAGGGCTTGACGTGATCAGCCGATTGATCGGAAGGGGGGCCTCTCCGACCGCCCGCTTAGCGTCAAAGTGGGAATATTGCATGCATGACTGCTCATGCCACCCGGGCTCTATCCTTAGATCACGGGTCGCCACCACGGCCAACAGGTGCCCCATTGCAGATCTTACCCCTCGGCAGAGTGCAGTTCGGTGCATTTCTAAACGCCCCAGACCGACAAGGGCGGTATTTCTACAAAATCTTTCTTACTCCATCATAACAACACCACAATTTAAAAACTAAAAAACTTTTTTATCTTTCTCACTTTGACTCTATGGAGTAAAAAAATCTGCATGTTTTTCATGGTTGATATTGTTATATACCTTATTCCTGGAATGTTGAGATGATGGAGGCTGATGATTATTATTATCTGTGTTATATCGGAGACTATTGTTCCTCATCTTCATTGTTATCTATACAGCGTTTCAGCCGATGTACCCTCCGCCTTCTTCAGGTATTTCTGGACACCACGATTGGACAATGGCCTAGTGGATAATGACTTTGTAGGTCTAAGACAGTTCTAATGACAGTGTAATTCTCTGGACTGCAGGTTCAATCCTGGCCAAGGGCAGCAGTAGCACAGAATAATAATTAACACAGCTTAACGCCATCTTACCCCAGCTATAGTTAGCGGAATGAGACAGGATACCCCGCGCGATTGAATAAAGGCGCTGGGCTTCAAAGTTCTGTGATGGCCCGATTACCGACAAGACGGTTCCGATACGACAAGGAATTGTTCCCGTGTGCCGAGAATGTTCCCGATTCCGACGAGAAATCTCTGAAGAAAAGGCGGGGGGTACATCGGCCGAAACTTGTACAGATAACAATGAAGATGAGGACAATAGTCCAGAATAACACAGATAATGTTATAACCCATTAATATGCTCTTGTATGGAAGTGAAACCCAGACCCTGTGTACTCCCACAAGAGCGGCGGCTAAATTAATTTCTACCTTCGCTGCCTTAACATATACGGGCATCACTGGAGGGACAGGATCAGCTAACACAGCAGTTTCTAGAAAGAGAGCTTCAACTCCCAGCTTGTGTTCTCTACTAAGAACAGCGTCGCACGTCTCGTTGGCTGGCCTTGTCCGCCGTATGAGTGATGGAAGATCCCGAGGGACATCTTTATGCTGAGCTTTCGTCTGGTAAGAGATTAGAGTTGGTCACCCCTCAACGCGTTTAAGGTGTCTTATTAAGGAATAATCTCAGGTGCTTTGGCATTACCCCTTCCAACTGGAAAAAATGTGGGCCATGACCGCCCCTCGCGTGGCGACAAGCTTCTCCGTAGCGGACTAATCATCTGAAATCACCCTGGCTCAATGCTAATGAAGCCAGGGCGGTCCAGAGAAAGCGACGACCACAAAGCCTCTGGCCATCAACAATCTAAAGGACAGCCTTATTGCGACATACTTGTGGTCGAAGGCCTTTTATTCGAACATGGGAAATTCACAGTCACAGGAGGCGCCGTAACTTCAGGGGCACAAGAAGGAACTAGTCTTCCGAGATGCAATGGCGATACGATACGAACGAATCTGCTGGGTAAATAATGAGGAGGAATAGACAGTTGAGGGAGATAATGAGATGGTGATGGTTCTTACCTTTCTGCTTGTTCTTCTTCGCCGGTCGCCATCTTCCTCTGGGCTGATTTCACTGTCTTCTTTTGAGCTGGGCAGTCCGTGCAATTCCTTGTTTGAATAATTACGCAAGACTTAGTTGTTTGTTTATAGACTTTTATCAAGGGAACCTACAGCCAAAAAGGGTTTCTAACCGCATAGGCGCGTGGCTTGCAGGAGTCGGCAGCTTGGGAGCAACCGATGCTTAACGTCTGCTCCCGCTGACTAACTTCCGAATCTGCTTAACTAACTTAATTTCTGTTCTTTCAACACACCTTTCTATTGGCGGCTTTCGGGGGCGGGGTCAAGTAAAGGTAAGCTACTTGTCAATAACGTTAACTGCCTGACAGTAACTTTCCATTTACCCCCGTTATTGAATTTTCAACGATCTTCAATTCAAAAGTTTATTCTACACTAACATACATAATTCGCAGGCTGACCTACTAATTATGTAAACACTATGAGAAAGTCTGTCCCCTGTCTACCCTGTATATTGACATTAATTTGAATTTTCATTCATAAAAACTATGTATTCAAATATACGAAATTACATACTTATTAGAATGTAGATTCGGCTGTTTCTGTCTGTAATCCGGAAACTACGTACTGTTTATGTCACAATCCCCTCAGAAATGCGTAATTTATCAATGAGTATTTAATTTATAGTCAAAATACATAGAATAATATTATTTATTAATGATGTCCCATGAAAATCTTGAGTTAGATTTGTCTCAAAACAAGCTCATGTTATTAGTGTGTTAAAAAATCCTGTGCAATTATATATCACTAAGGAAGAAAGGGTTACATAATACATGGTTGGTTAATTAGCATACTGGTTTTAACAAAACTGAGTTTAATAAATAAGTTACTTGGTGTAAATTGATTTCTAATATTATGTTTTATTTTCGTCCAACGGGATCAAAACAATTCAAAGTTTTCATCATACAACGTGTATAGCACGTGCAAGTACCCTGCCATTAATCAGCGCCAACCAGGAGTGATAAGAAGTTTCGGGAGCTCAAGCGGGGACTGACACTCCCAGCCGCTTACTCAAGCAGCTTTTTGCCACCGCGACTAGGGTATTTAAAAAGAGAGAAGAAAATTATAACACCGTTCATCTTGGGAGTTTCGTTTTTAGTTTGCAGTTTGCGATTTTTTAAAACGCGTTTACTTCGACCCGTTGCATGTCATGTACGCGCTTGCAGAAACCGGTATGAATGAGTTTATATATAAGCCCAATTGAAATCTTATTATAAATGGAGATTGTGGTTGTTATCGTGTCTGTTAACCGAAACTAAATAACTACTCAAGTCAGCATTCCCTTAGTTATTTATGTCACATTTCCATGAGTCTTTATTTTTATCTAAACTTACGTAATGCATAATAAAATTGTTTATCTTATATACTTGACTGTTGACCAGTATCTAGATACTAATTAACAGGTGAATTGTTAGTTTATATATACAACAAAATAGCGGTTTACAGTGTGAATGGAAAGGCTAATTTGCATTTTGATGACTTAAAATTTGATTTTAATAATTATATGTGCTAGTATTATTGATTTCTAATTGTTTGGTTTGTATCTTATGAATATGAGCAAAAATCTCGGCTGCAAAAATCGTTAAAGAAATCATTAAGAAGAATAACTGGTAATATTATCCTTTTACTTTCTATGTTAACTAATAGTAATTAGGAAAATTTTAACAATGGACAGACGGCAGTAAATGTGAAAATGACTGGAAGAGTTAGGTTGTAAAGGTTGTTCTATTTTCAATCATACCCTCTGTTGCCAAATCTTGGTCTAGTTCGATTCTTATTAGTTTATAGCCTTTCTAAGTTTGAATATGTATTGTTATTACTATTAAATGACTTAAATACTGCACCACGAGGGTGCATATATTGCTAGTATAATTTAAAAATAATGTAAATCTTTTCACATGCGTTCTTATTTAATTTCGTTAGTGTTTCTAATTCTAATATATTTCATTGAATGAAAACTACGCCCGGAGCAGGCATATTCTTGCTAGTATCAGATGATACGGAATTTACATTTTACTAATATTTTACTGTGTGGTCTGGGTGAAATTCATTTCTTATATTAATGTCAAATAAACACTATCGATCGCAGCGCACCTACATTGTTAGATGCGCATGGCGCATGCATGCGCAGGTCAGGAATTCCTTGATAATCAAGGGATTCCATCAATCTCGGCCGTGTTGATCGATAAAGGAGAACATTTTTCGTTTGCTATATTTATCGAATTTTGTTCGGTAAATCCGAGGTTAGATCCACGAGTTCGTTAAAGGCGAAAACCGTTATATTCGAGTTCCGTTATAGTGAAGGTTTACAGGGATCTATATTAATATATATATATATTATTATTATATATATTATATATTATAGTATATATGGAATCCATAATCAAGAGAAATAACTGCTAATATTATCCTTTACTTCCAATTTTAACTAATAGAGTTAAACTTAGGAAAATTACCATGAAAGACGGAAGTAATGGAAAATTGATGAAAGTTAGTTTCAAGTTTTCTATTTTTCTCATACCCTCTGTTCCAATCTTTCTAATCTGCCATTCGTATTTCAGTTCATTAGCCTTTCTATTTCATATGATATATTATATATATCATGTATATATTATATATATATATATATATATATATATATATATATATATATATATATATATATAGTATATATATAATATTATAATATATATATATATATATATATATATTATATAATGTATATATATATATAATTATATATGTATATATATAAGTATATATATATATATATATATATATATATATTATTACTTATATATATATATTATATATATATATAATATATATAATAAATACATATATATATATAATATACACATATATATATACAATATATATATACTATATATATAATATATATAATATCGTAGGAAGCACGGTGGGTAATGGTTGAAAGTCATTGGAATGGACTCGTCGCCCGAGTTCAAACCTGATGTGAATTGCATTCACTTTGCGCTAATTTACCCTTGGTAAGTATGAATCCTACTCTCCCTCCAGCTAGGATAAATAGCTTAGGGCAGACTGGCTCTTTTGACCTTGTTAGGCACCTGTCTAAGAGAAGGAAAACTGTTGAACTCCGCTAAGAATGACCTTATTCACATCCTGCCGTGCGGAGGGGTCTGTAATATAATTATATATTACGTTCAAGGTCGTGTTGGATAAACGACAGTAAATGATAAATCTAACTATTACAAACGTTTGATATTTGACTTAAGAGCTATTATAAATTAGTTCATATGTAAAAAGGGTATAATAATTCTGATTTGAACCTTCTCTCACTCTTTGTCTCTTTCTATCTCTTTTCTCTTTCATTATGTTCATTGAAACAAATTAATCGTTTATCGCTGTCCGTGCGCTCAACCTCCTCTTCTTATCCACATACTTTTCTTTCTTTCCTTCTTTTCTAATTGTATTTTTTCTGTGTATGTATTCCTTTTTCTTTCCTTTCTTTCTTTATAATAAAAAGGCGAATTGTCCAGCGATATATATATAGATATATATATATATATATATATAATATATAAGATAAATATATAGGTTTTACATATCATCTTATTGGGGACAAACAGGAACATTCACAACCATATTGTTTCATGCGATGCATTCATCAGGTGAAAGATGTTCAAATGTGAGGAAAATCGAAAAAATTTCAAAAAATATCAATAACATGGATATGTCGTTATGATTCGGATAAAATGATTGCTGTGATGTAGTGAATTAATTGAATGTATGAAGATGTTTATGGGCAGTATAAAAGTTCGTACCGCAGTAGTGACTGTCACAACATACATACGTTAATCTTTAGTGTTCGCGTATTTAATAATGCTACTGCGAGCGCTCGTTCGTATACTGTATGTGTGTGTGTGCCGCGCGCGTGCATGTTTCTCTTCTATTCTGCATGCTGTACCGTGTATGATGATATACGACGGTACGTATAGTTTGGGAGTGAGTGGTAATATTAATTTTAAGGTTGTAAATGTTGCTATATTATGTACCTGGTCGTGGTGGGGCTTGAATGCGGTTATGTTGTCTATTACGATGGTTGTGGCGTACAACCGGACGTGCGTTGCAACGTGGTTACATATATGTATTTCACCGCGTACCCCCTTGTCACGGGCAGGCACAAATTCCCTATTACACGTGGTACCACCCACGACCAAGCCAATGGAATGGCAGGTGAAAATTGCCGCGATCCCGTCGGCATTCCCCCTCAAGGGGCGCGCCTCAGGCACTGGGCAATAAACCCCAAGCCCTGCCCCTTTAAATCGAGGGAGAGGTGATTGCCTGGGGGATTGGCCCATGTTCACGCTATTATTATAAACCATTCGTTCCAGCGACCGACCCAAGCTCGCGGACCCCAGTCAACCGGAGTGCACGGGTTAACATTACTCGCGAACATATACACGCATACAAAAGTAATATTCATACATATTTATTGCACAACATTCACTATATTCTGCTGTGGTAAGCCTTACATATACATACTGAAGCGCATACGCATTAATACTATGGGCTCCACGTGTTACATATATACCTCATACGCCACACAATATAATATATATATATATATATATATATGTAATTAGATGGATGTGTTAGAATAAATATATATAATATATATATATGGATGTTTAATAATATATATATATTAATATATATATATATATATTATATGGTGCGAATTTAGCTCAAGATCAATAGAGCGTCAACTCAGGAACCACAGGGGTTGCAGGTTCGATACCGAAACCTGCCAACCAGCCGGATGGAGTAGAACAGGCACCTGTCGTAAGTTGAGCTGATGTAAGTGTGGCACTCCACCTAAACCGCCAAAATCAATCTCCCTTGGGTCTGCGTATATAAAAAGTGTATAGACTACTCATTCACTATTGGGCATACGGACGTTACGCGCACCTTACTTCTCCATAATGTTTTTATTTATTGAAAAGAAAGAATGAAGAGGTTTTGAGAGAGGCAAACATTATTCCAAGTGATAGGACCAGTTGAAATCTTTGGAGTAGTTGTTTCTTAAGAGATTTTTTTTACCTTCAATTTGAATACCAATTTATATCAAGAACAATCTTATTTGATACCATAAATGCGACCTATACTGATAATATTCAACCCGTTGTTATTAACCGAAAACCTATCTTTAGAATATCTATCCAATAGGCTTAAATAAAGGTTCGAAATCGAAAACCATTCTGAGAACTTATCTACTTCCAATAGTGTTAACTAAAGGGTTCGAAATCGAAACCTATGCAATGATAACTACTCTTACGTCCAAAGTTAGTATAGAAGGTTCGTCTGAGAGTTGTGGAGGTTATCCGATTACAACATGAAATGCTCCAAGGTTCGACACAGGGATTGGTTCCCGATGTTTCGAAACACCGGATGGGCGCATAAGAATAATTAATTTCGTATAACAATTGTTTTACTTCACACGTTAACACTACCAAAATGTATATTGAAATTGGAAAATTATTCAATTTTTCAATGGGCGGATTTAGCTCAGTCTGTAGAGCATTCGCCTAAGAATCTCAATGTCTTGCGTTCAAATCTACCCGGTCTACGCAAGCTCGAGTGCAAATAATAGCAGAGCTTTTGTAATCTATCTATGCGGTTAAAGCACTTGGAGCTGGCGCGTAGAGTGACGCAACCACCTCAGAAAACAATCTCCCTGCCTAGCGCTGAGCCAAAAAGGGGATAGGACTCGCACTCACTGGTTGACTGATACACAATAGCGCCACTCCACATATATTTACTCCTTTATTTCCGACACATACGTATTATTTCAAACAGATCTTATTTGGACCCATTTCAAAAAGCTTAAAGTCGTCCAGTGGGCTTAAAAAGTCGTATAAGGCCAATCAGCGAGGGAGGTCTATTCCATTTTCCCCTAGCGCTAGGTTGTGAATTATAACTGTACTAAACAACAATGGCTATTACTTTTTGACTCACCCTCGTTCGTAAGGTGAACTGCTACTGGAGAAACGATGACTTGTGGAGATAGTAGGGGTGTGATTCAGTGAGGACCGCTTTATTTTGAACATGTTCCTGTGTTGGTAATTTATACCTTGTTCCTTTTAAACAAAATGCATTACTTTTTGACTCACCTACTTGAAGAATTAGGGACGTGATACCACAGAGGACAGCTTTATTTTGATGTTATGATACATTTTCCTGTGTTGGTAATTATATCTTTTCTAAACAAAATAGCATTACTTTTTGCATCACCTATATGAATAATTAGGCCGTGATCCACAGGACTGGACCAGCTTATATTTTATATTTATGACTACATGTTCTGTGTGGTAAATTAGACCTGTCCTAAACAAAATAGCATTACTTTTTGACTCACCTATATGAAGATTAGGGCCGTGATCCACTAGAGACAGCTTTATCTATTGATGTATGACACATGTCCTGTGTTGTAATTATACCTGTGTCTAAACAAAATGGCATTACTTTTTGACTCACCTTCGTAAAAACGCGCATTGATGTGACAAATCAAAGATAACTCTCGGCCGTTAAGAATGGTCATATCCCGATTAGTTTGGTGCAAATGACCTGTTTCCCCCTCCCCCTCCCCCAAGAACGATTTTCTAGACTTGTCCATGTAGACCTCCACATGATTATGGAAATGTCTGCGTAAATCTTCTTACGTCTAATTAATTACGCATCACTTCCTTTCTGAGAAGATCGAAAACAAATTATGTTAACTTATCTTATTAAGCGATAAAAAGTTCGTTTCACCCCGATTATTCAGAGGGGACGTGTTACATAATTATTAGATTCTTAATATTGTATTGTACAGTAGTTTAGGAAATCAAAATGGCTGTTATAAGTGCTTGCCCACGCCTTTGAAGGTAGTGACAAGGCTTGACCTCATCCTGATCCTTTCCGGTGGATACCGTGAGAATCGGTGAGGAGACCCTCTTCCGGCTTAGATTAGAAATAGATTTTAGTCAGATCGGCCAAGACCACAACTTGGTAAGTCGTGTTATGCACGCAGCCGACTCGATCTGCGCAGGTAGTCTGGTGGGGATTCGAAATAAATATGATCTAAGTTAAATCGAAGTCTTGTGTTATTATCTAAAAAACTTACAAATGACATAGGCTTCTGATAAAGAGAAATCCCCAATGGAAGACCAGACACAAGTCCCCAAGAGAAGTCCAGACGCTAGAAGAGATGTTAGAAGAAGACGTAAGATAGAAAAGATGAACCACAGAAGAATAAGAAGTAACTAAGAAAAGGGTATCACAGAAGATGTCTATCGTGATAGTAATAGTTGCAAGCTAGTCTCACAGATCTACAACTGCTGTACAGCGAGTTCGATCCTCTCCCCATACTCGTGACTTTGTGTCAAATCCTATATACGTTGGATTATTTTTAATATATAAGCCGTGCTGCAAATCTACCACTTAAAGTTATAGACTAAAGCGCAGGTAACGCTGTTTAAACCTCAGTCAGTCAACAGTCCGATACGCGGTGGTTAACTACTTAATCGCTGATACTGAGAGACATCCTTTGCAATCATTGACGATGGACCTGCAAGACTGAGGAGTACCAAAGAACAACCAAAGGATTCTCACTAAGGATCGCACTCTACTTAACACAAAGGCATCTCGCTGGACAGCGCTCTTGCCTTGAAGCCTTAAAAGGATGGCCACAAAAAACCGTAACAACATAATGGGGAAATAAATCTTGTTCCAGTATGGTCTTAAAAGGAGTAGGGCCGGTGCCTGAGGGCCCCCAAAAAGGAAATGCCGAAGGGATCACGAACTTTTTGTACTGACCACTTCATGAGCTTCAGTTTATGTGTAGATCCACCCTGGTGAGAGGGGGTGGTCAGGAAAAAATAAACTTATCTTTATTAAACGATAAAAAGTAGCGTCTCCTCGTGATGTAATGGTTTGCAAAGTTAGTCTCGCAGATCCATTACAACTTGCTTACCTTGTGTCAGCTCTACCTGTGGTAAGTAGGTTTGTTAATGCTCTCGCCTTGATGCCCAATACTTGCGACCCTTGTGTCACACCTTACCGTGGCGAAACCGGTTGGGTAAATAGTTTCACTTGATGCCCCATACGTGCGACCTTGTGTCACATTCTACCTGTGGCGGACGGTTGGGGGTAAATAGTCTCGCTTGATGCCCCATACTTGCGAACTTGTTGTTACACTTACCGCGTGGCGAACGGGTTGGGTAGTCTCCCTCGATGCCCCATACTTGCGACCTTGTATCACACCTTACCGGTGGCGAACGGGTTGCGATAAATAGTCTCGCTGATGCCCCATACTTGCGACCTTGCGCCACACCTTACAGATGGCGAACGGGTTGATAAATAGTCTCGCTATTGATTCCCATACTTGCGAACTTGTGTCACACGATTACCGGTGTCGAAGGTTGGGTAAATAATCTCGCTCGGTGCCTCATACTGCGACCTTGTGTCACATCCTATCTGTGGCGAACGGCTTGGTAAATACTCTCGCTTGATGCCCCATATTTGCAAACTTGTTGTCAATTTCTGCTGATGATGACCGTGTTGTGTTATGGTCAGCAAGTTAGTCTCGCAGATCCATTACATTCTTGGAATAAGTGAGTTTCGAGCCTCGCTGGATGTTCCTCCCGATGACAAAGGGTTGATAAATACCAACACCGATTATTTCAGAAATTTTTTCACGGTGTGTGACAATCGACTGCTATTAATCGGCTGTCTCGATTAATTCAGTGGATTTAACCCTGAAGATCGTTATGGTGTTTGAAACTCGAGTAGGTTATCTCTTGTACCCATTTTATAATGAATTTGCTCTACTTAGTATTGAGCACTTTGTATTTATTATAATGGAGATTGTGTGTTTGTTTGTCTGTAACCGAAACTATATTACTACTCAAGTCACAATTCCCTTAGTTATTTATGTCACATTCTCTATGATTTTATTTTTATTTAAAACCGAATTATTAATAAAATTGTTTTTATATTATTAATACTGTTGACCATATTTACATACTAATAACATGCAAGTGTATTTATATATACAACAAAATAGCGGTTACAGTGTGAATGGGAAAAGCTAATTTGCATATTGATATTAAAAATTTGATTTTAATAAGTATATGCTTAGTATTATTGATTTCTAATTGTTTGGCTTTATCTTATTGAATATGAGCAAAAATCTCAGGGAATAAATCTTAAAGAAATCCATTAACAAGAATAAATAACTGTAATATTATTCTTTACTTTCTATCTTAACTAAATAGTTAAATTAGGAAAATTTAACAAAGACAGACGGGAATAATGTAAAATGATGGAAGAGTTAGTTTCAAAGTTGTTCTATTTTTCAATCATACCCCCTCTGTTCCAAATCTTTTTATCTGCATTCTTATTCAG
Organism: Doryteuthis pealeii; assembly: GCA_023376005.1. NCBI lineage: Eukaryota > Metazoa > Mollusca > Cephalopoda > Myopsida > Loliginidae > Doryteuthis > Doryteuthis pealeii. The sequence continues at coordinate 3,418,285 of CM042161.1, read as the reverse complement.
TTTCATCAGCCTTTCTAATTTGATATATTTTATTATATTAAAACTTAAATACTTGCACCCGGAGGGTGCATATATTTGCTAGTATATATATATGATGAGAGTTGTTTTACTCTTGCTTGTTAACCATTACACCACACATTCTCTTTCGAATTTCTTCTTTCGTCAGATTTCAACTGGAAAATAAATTTCGGGACAACCGAGTCCTGGAATGTATGTGCATGTTGAAAATTTAATTTCTTGCACAATTCCCAGTGGATCATCTTTCCCACCCAGTCATACCTAGTCTTGTACTCCTTTAGTGCTAGTTTGTTGTTTTCGCTTATTATATGATTAATCGTTTCGTTTTTGTCTTCACACATTCCGCGTTTGCTTTTCTGTTGCGTCTTATCTATTTTAGTTTTTATATAGTATTTTTCTTCTATGCTACAATTATAAGAGATTCAGTTTTTATCTTATGGTTTTATTATCATTATTATTACTAGCAAATTTATGCACCCTCCGGGTGCAAGTATTTAAGTTTTAATGAAATAAAATATCGTATTAAATTAGAAAGGCTAATGAAACTAAATAAGAATGCAGATAAAATGATTTGAAACAGAGGGAGTATAATCGAAAAAATAGAACAACTGAAACTTACTCTTCCATCACTCCCGTCTTTCACTGTTATTTTTTCTAATTTAAGTATTTAGTTAAAAGAGGAAGTAAAGAATAAAATGACAGTTATTTCTTCTTGTTAATGGATTTCTTTTAAGATTTATTGAAGAGATTTTTGCTCATATTCAATAAGATAAAACCAAATAATTAGAAATCAATAATACTAAGCACATATTTATCAAAATCAATTTTTTAAGATCAATATGCAAATTAGCCTTCCCATTCACACTGTAAACCTCTATTTTGTTGTATATATAAATACAATTGCATGTTATTAGTATGTAGATATTACAAACAGTATTAATAATGTAAAACAATTTTATTAATAATTGAAGTTTAAATAAAAATAAAATCCTGTAGAATGTGACGTAAATAACTAAGGGAATTATTACTTGAATAGTAATATAGTTTCGGTTACAGACAGAAAAACACACAATCTCCATTATAATAAGATTATTATTATCATTATTATTATTATTATTGAGTTTTTCACATCTGCCGTAGCTGGTGGTTCACTGGAGGCTGAGTGACAGCAAGTCTCTTCAGATCTCCAGGACTCTTCTGAATATTCTTGCCGATCTTAACAGTGTCGTAGTTTGGATGGACTCGATTCTTCCTCTGATTTCCAATTCTCTCAAATTCTTTTCTAAAGCTTTGGGGATCATACCAAGGGCCCCAATTACAAAGGGTACGACCTTTACCTTCATGTTCCACAGTTTTCTTAGTTCTCTGGCAAGGTCTAAGAATTTTTTTTATCTTTTCGCTTTCTTTGATTTTCACTCAGTGGTCGGCCAGGACGGCAAAATCCACGCGATGACAAGTTCTCATCTTGTCAATCAATACTAGGTCTGGTCTCCTGGCCGGGATTAGGTGACCCGTCTGTACCTCGAAGTCCCAGAGAATTTCATGCGTCTCATTCACCAGGACAGGTTCAGGCTTGTGCATATACCATTTAGTTGTATGGTTAAAATTGAATTTCTTGCACAGTTCCCAGTGGATTACCTTTCCCACCCAGTCGTGTCCAGTCTTGTACTCTCTTTTTGCTGGTTTGCTACATTAGCTTATTAAATGATTAACCGTTTCGGCTGTCTCCACACATTCAGCACTTTCTATTCAGTTGTGTCTTATCTATTTTTGCCTTTATATATCATGTTGTTAAAAAAATAATGGCCGATTTCAAATACATACAATTATTGTTGAAACATTAACAGTAGAAATGTTCAAATTTGTCAAAATACGAGTCTTGGGCAGCTATGCATCTCTGCCATCGATCTACGAGGTCATTTATTCCGTGTTGGTAAAAAGTTATTGGCTATGATGCAACAAAATCTTTAAATGATGATTCCACCTCTTCTTTAGATCGAAAAGTTTTACCATTTAAAAAAATGTGCTTTAGTGCCTAAGAAAATGATAATCAGTAGGTGAAAGATCGGGAGAATATGGAGGACGTGGTAAGGTCTCGTATCACAAGTGACTATTTGGTCAAGAAAGTGGCCATTGGTGTTACGCAAACAGAGCATCGAGCACACTTCAAACCACCTAAGTTTTTGGTGCTCATTGAGCTCATGAGGAACCCATTTATCGAGCTTTTTCACCTTTCCAATACACTGTAAATGGCGTGAAACTGTTGCAATGCTAACACCAAGTGTCCGAGACATTTCTCTGACACTTTGTCGTGAATTTTGCTCAACAACTGCCTGCAATTGTTCATTGTCAAGACTGCATGTCCGTCCTCTAGCTTCTTCATCTTCAAGACTCTCATCTTCACTGCGGAATTTCTGGAACCACCTTCGTATTGTCCGATCACTTGTGGATTCATCTCCCCGTGCTTTGTTGATATTGCCAGCAGTTTCGGGGGCATTGTGCCCAAGCTTGAACTCATGCAACATAAGAAGGCGAAGGTCATGTTTAGGCATGTTCATCTTTGAAGGCTCCTATTTTTCAAAAATACTTTCTATCTGAAAATAAATGAAATTTTATTTTTGAGTACACATTAATTATTATATATGCAAAAATTCACCTGAAATAAAAAACAAATTCTATGTTAAAATGACATTTTAAAACCGAGCACTTCAATCGGCCATTATTTTTGTAACAACCTAATAGATTGTTTTTATAGCTTTGTCTTGTGCTGCGATTATAAAAAATTCAGTTACTCTCTTGAGTTTTCCTCTTCTTAGGCATATCCATGTCTTCTGATATGATATCGCTTGAGTTTGACGCTTGAAATATCCGTGTAGTTGTTTTTCTTCTCATTTCTGTTTTTTAGTTTTTGCTTGTCAATATGTTTCAATTTTATCCCTGGCTGCTGCAATTAGTATTTCCTTACTTTTATTAGTGCATTCGCCAAGTTCTCGGACTGTCGTACCTACACTCTCTTCAATGTTGGTGAGATCCCCTTCCCTCTTCTTTTCTTGTCACACTACTTATGCGGAGTTTCAGTGACAGCAAATATCCTCAGGTCTCAAGGACTCTTTTGAACATTCTAGTCGATCTTAACAATGCTCTGGTCAATATTGCCCCGATTGTTTCTCTGGTTTCGAATTCATCCAGTCTTTTTTTCCTAAACCTTTGTGGACTGTTCCAAGCGCGCCAACTACAATTGGTATTACAGTCACTTTCATGTTCCACAGCTTTTTCGGTTTTCTGGCAAAATCCAATTGTTTATTTGTTTGTTTGTTGGTTTGTTTCTTGTTTATTGATTGTAGTATGTTTTTGTTTTTGTTGTTGTTGTTTTGTTTTTTTTTGTTTTTTTTCTTCATTTATTGGTCCAGTTTTGAGTTTGTTTATGCGAATTTTAGTTTTTTTCTTCCCGGATTGAGATCGACTTTCAGAGTTGAATCGGAATAGTGTCAGTATCACCGATTTGCCTTCAAATATTCCCATGATGAATTATATTCTCTCGTTCACAATCAATCCCTCCTCCCTCCTCCTCCTCCTTCTTCTTCTTCTTCTTGCTTTTGTTGTTATTGCTTATCTTCTTCTTCTACTTATTTTTCTTCTTCTTCTTCTTCTTCTTCTTCTTCTTCTTCTTCTTCTTTCTTGCTTGTGTTGTTGGTGTTGGTGTTGATCTTCTTCTTCTTCTTCTTCTTCTTCTTCTTCTTTCTTCTTCTTCTTGCTTTTGTTGTTGTTGGTGTTGTTGTTGCTTATCTTCTTCTTCTTCTTCTTCTTCTTCTTCTTTATTCTTCTTCTTCGTTATTCTTTTTCTTCTTTCTTCTTCTTCTTCTTCTTCTTCTTCTTTTTCTTATTCTTATTCTTCTTCTTCTTCTTCTTCTTCTTCTTCTTCTTCTTTATTCTTCTTCTTCGTTATTCTTTCTTCTTCTTCTTTCTTCTTCTTCTTCTTCTTCTTCTTGCCTTTGTTGTTGTTGTTGTTGTTGTTGTTGTTATTGTTATTCTTATTGTTCCCCTTCTTCTTTTTCTCGTATTTGAACTCTCGTTATATTTTCTTTTTTTTTCTCTCACTATCTTCTCATCCAATGAAATTTCCCTAATTCCTTGCGATTTCTTTCTATTAACCTCTCTTATATATCTTTATATACATTTATACACAATTCCCCCATCCTTTTCCTTCTCGTCTTTCTTCTTCTTCTTCTTCTTCTTCTTCTTCTTCTTCTTCTTCTTCTTGACATCGATACCAACCCCAATATAATCTTAGCTTTTTCTTCTCTTTCTTAAATTCCCTGTCTGTCTCTCTGTTTATCTCTCTTTCTCTCTTTCATCCCTATTTCACCCCCCCATCTCCTTTACTTCTCTTCTTTTCTCTCTCTTTTCATCCTACTCATTCTTCCATCCCTTGTCTCTTTTCACCTTCTCTTTCTTTAATCTCTCTTTTACATTTTTCCTATTCTACCCCTCTCTACTTCTTCTTGGTATTCTTCCTCTCCCTCTTCCTCTGCCTTCTCCCACAATTTTCTCTTTTGGTCTCATTACTTGTATCCTTTCTACAAACCACCAACTTCACTCCCCCCCCTTCTTCAATCCACACAATCTCCGCCCATCGACTCTCACCCGTCCCTCACCTTCCACTCCCCCACCCACCCCCCAATTTCATTTACATTTCACCCTTCTAGCGACATCGAGTCGTTCATGTAAGTCCATTAAGTTCAGCAGGTACACGGCGCACCACAAACTATACAGTCGGTGTCTCTCGGTGCATCTTCCATTCGTAAAACGCTTTTTTCCTCTTCCTTCTCCTCTTCCTTCTGTCTCCGCCTCTCTCTTCCTTTCTTACTCTGCCTGTGTGTGTGTGTGTGTGTGTGTGTGTGTGTGCGCACGTGTGTGTGTGTGTGCGTGTGTGTGTGTGTCAGGTCATGTTCTCTATTTTACAAGACATCATTCTTCTATTGGTGTCGTTATAGAGGAACACACACATTCACACATACATGCATACGCGCACATACACACAATTACATACATAAGCACACGCACACACACATACATACATACATACATTCCCACACATTCTTTTTAATGATGTTCTTATATAGGAACACACACATTCACATACATGCATACGCACACGCATACACTCTTCTTATTGGTGTTGTTATTGAGGAAATCCCCCACACATACACACGCACGCATACATACATACATACACACATACATACATTCCCACACATTCTTTTTAATGATGTTCTTATATAGGAACACACACATTCACACATACATGCATACGTGCACATACACACATACATAAACACAGGCACACATACATACATACATACATACACACATACATACATTCCCACACATTCTTTTTGTTGACGTTCTTATATAGGAACACACACATTCACACATACATGCATATGTACACGCATACACTTTTCTTATTGGTGCTGTTATTGAGGAACCCCCCCCCCACACACATACACACAATCACCTACATAAACATAGGCACACACAAACACATACACACATACATTTCCACACATTCTTTTTGTTAATGTTCTTATATAGGAACACACACATTCACACATACATGCATACGCGCACATACACACAATCACATACATAAACACACGCACACATACATACATACATACATACATTCCCACACATTCTTTTTAATGATTTTCTTATATAGGAACACGCACATTCACACACACATGCATACGCGCACATACACACATACATAAACACAGGCACACATACATACATACATACACACATACATACATTCCCACACATTCTTTTTGTTGATGTTCTTATATAGGAACACACACGTTCACACATACATGCATACGCGCACATACACACAATTACATACATAAACACACGCACACATACATACATACATACATACATTCCCACACATTCTTCTTGTTGATGTTCTCATATAGGAACACACACATTCACACATACATGCATACGTGCACATACACACAATCACATACATAAACACACGCATACATACATACACACATACATACATTCCCACACATTCTTTTTAATGATGTTCTTATATAGGAACACACACATTCACACATACATACTCGTACACAGAGACACATTCTTCTTATCGGTTTGGTTATACACACACACTAAAATACATACACACCCACAAACGCACTCACACATACGCATTTTTCTTATCGTTGTTGGTATAGAGAAACACACACATACACATACACTCACACATACACTCACACATGCACAGGCAGGCACAAACACACACATTGTTCTTACTGATGTTGTTTTAGTGGAACACACTCGTTCGAGGATACACACACATACACACACATACAAACACACAGAGACATACACACATACACACAAGCATGCTGACACAGTCACATAAACTTACACACATTCATACACATTTTTCTCATCGATAATGTCATAGAGAAACACACACACACACACACACACATACACACACATACACACACACACATACTTTCACATATGCATTGTTGTTTTAGAGG
>CM042161.1:3401704-3406704 GCA_023376005.1 Doryteuthis pealeii | reverse complement strand
TCTCTCTCTCTCTCCATTTATATACCCGAGATGAATGGGTATATAACAGTATTCATACATATTTACCAATCCCTCCGTACTAAAAGGATGTGTCACTAAAGTCGTTGGGGTGGCCTATCAGCCAATCAGCGAGGGAGTCTATCCCCTTTTCACTAGCGCTAGACCAAGGAGATTGTTTTTGCGTCTGAGGTGGAGCGTCACACCTACCATCAGCTCCTTACTTTACCGCACAGATCCCTGTGCTACTCATACGCTGAGTTGGCGAGGACCGGTATCGAACTAGGAACCTCGTGGTTTCTAGCCGAACGCTCTACCGACTGAGCTATGTGTCATTAGGTCAATTATTAAGCGGAGTTTAGATTGTTTTGTTGTTGTTTTTTTTTTTTAAGAAAGCAATTGGGATATCAGAATCCAAAGGGAAGATCGTTTTTTTGTTGTTTTTTTATTATCTTTTACGACATGTCAACCCTTTCGGGTCATTCTATACTTATCAAGTAATTTTGATAAACAAAGGACTCGGGTTGTTTACAGTACCTGCTGTTGCTTAAATAGTCATCCAATTAAGTATTGGACAAGATTATCGCTGCTTAACTTCGGTGATCTAGCGAGAACGGTGCTTTCAACGTGACTTGACCGTAATAGATAGAAACAAACTGATATATATATATATATATTATATATATATATATATATTAATATTATTTTTGGCAGCATTTTTTTCTTTTATACAAGTTTGTTGAACTGTACAGACAATTCTTGTCGGACGAGTTTTTGGTTGATCCTTTCTAATTTTCGGGCCATCTTTTTTGGTGTCGAGGTGGAACTGGTGTAACAGTCCACCAAAGGTTTCGATACGAGCGCTTTCGGCAATACAGTTTGCCATCATCAGGTAGGAAACGATGGTATGGTTTCGTGTCTCGTTTTTAAGGAGAACGAGTAGTAGCAAGGAATTAGAAGTGGGAGGTAATAACAATTGGTATTGGGAGGTTGTAGAAATGGTAGTGGTTCGAACGAACGATGCAGTAGTGATTTTTTGTGGGAGGGGGTACAAGTGGGAGAAGGGGTGGGGAATAGTGGAAGGAGGATAGGGGGAAAATTATAAGCATTTGAGAACATGTTGAGTTACTTCAAAGTTTATTTTGTTTAAGGTAGGCTTTTTTTTATATATATAAAGCTTCGATTATTTGAAGTTTTGTTTGTTTTATATATATATATATAAAACTGATAGATAGATAGATAGATAGATCAGCACAAATTGTGAAGGAGAGATAAATAGATGAATATACATGAACAAACTTCGATGGTTGTTTTGCTTTACGGTCATTTAGTACAAATGGGTCAGGTTGCTTACAGTACCTGTTGGATTATTTATAATATTAGGTTGTTACAAAAATAATGGCCGATTTCAAATACATACATTTATTGTTGAAACATTAACAGTAGAAATGGTAAAATTAGTCAAAACACGAGCCTTGGGCAGCTATGCATCTCTGCCATCGATCTACGAGGTCAATTATTCCGCGTTGGTAAAAAGTTATTGGCTGTGATGCAACAAAATCTTTAAATGATGATTCCACCTCTTCTTTAGATCGAAAAGTTTGACCATTTAAAAATGTGCTTAAGTGCCTAAAAAAATGATAATCAGTAGGTGAAAGATCGGGAGAATATGGAGGATGTGGTAAGGTCTCGTATCACAAGTGACTATTCGAGAAATGAGTCATTGGTAATACGCAAACAGATCATCGAGCACACTTCAAACCGCCTAAGTTTTTGCTGCTCATTGAGCTCATGAAGAACCCATTTATCGAGCTTTTTCACTTTTCAAATACTCTGTAAATGGCGTGGAACTGTTGCAATGCTGACACCAAGTGCTTGAGACATTTCTCTGACACTTTGTCGTGAATTTTGCTCAACAACTGCCTGCAATTGTTCATTGTCAAGACTGCATGTCCGTCCTCTACCTTCTTCATCTCCACTCCGGAATTTCAGGAACCACCTTCGTACTGTCCGATCACTTGTGGATTCATATCCCCACGCTTTGTTGATATTGGCAGCAGTTTCGGAGGCATTGTGCCCAAGCTTGAACTCATGCAACATAAGAAGGCAAAGGTCATGTTTAGGCATATTCATCTTTGAAGGCCCCTATTTTTCAAAAATACTTTCTATCTGAAAATAAATTAAATTTTATTTTTGAACACATTAATTATTATATATACAAAAATTCACCTGAAATAAATAACAAATTCTATGTTAAAATGACATTTCAAAACCGAGCACTTCAATCGGCCATTGTTTTTGTAACAACCTAATATATAAGCCGTGCCGCAAACTACCACTTAAAGTTATAGACTGAGCGAGGTCACTTGGTTTAATCCTCAGTCAATCAACAGCCCGAATACGTGGCTCGTTAACTACTTAATCGCTGATACTGACAGACGTCTATTTGCAATCATTGACGAAGGTCCTGCAAGACTGAGGAGCACCAAGGAACAACCAAAGGATTATTTACTAAGGATCGCGCTCTGCTTAACACAGGATCTCCGCTGGACAAGCGCTCTTGCTTGAAGCCTAAAGGATGGCCACAAAAATCGTAACAGTACCTGCTGTTGCTTAAGTGATCAACCAATGAAGTATTGAACATGCTCACCATTGATTAACTTTGGTGATCTAGGGGGAACCGGTTTCAAAGTGAAGGAAAACTACACTTAATGATTTAAAAAGCCACAGGCAACCTTAAGCCTTTAGGTTCTCTACTCTTGAGAGGCTACACATCCTCAGCACAGCAAACCAACCCCTTATGGACTATTGAATGCCGAAATTTGATTTGCTTGGAACTATTTATAGATTTGTCTTATTTACTTAATGCCATGTCAACCTCTTATGGGTTATTTAATGCTGTAATTTGATTCATTTGTAAATGAGTATAATCAATTATTTATCTTTCCAAATTTTCTTTAGATCAACCTTTTTTTGCATATAATAATTTGTTTGCAGTTATATGGTATTAAGTATTCCTATCTAATACAAATAATTTACCCATTTATATGGTCTCAAGTGTTCTTACTGCAACTCAAGGTTGAGCACCTCACATGGTGTAATGGTTAGTACGCTGGATTCGCAGACCATTGTTAGCGAGTTCAATTCTTATTGGGCACCCCATACTTCTGCCCTTGTGCCACATCTAAGCTTGGACTGATGCTGCAAACTGTCAGTAAAAAAATAATAACATTTGCTCTGCCAAAAACCGGACAGTGTATAAAGATCTCCAAGTACGTAGAATTGATGATGATGACGATAAGGATGATGATGATGATGATCATCATCATCATCATCATCATCGTCATCATCGTCATATTAAGTCTCATCAGCTGTGTATACACCGCTGATGAGACCTAATACAGTTGAAACAGCTGTACGGTGTTCCACGTCGCACGCGTTATTTTCCGAGTTTGCTTGTCAGGATTATTTTCAATAATTATCGAATTTTATACGATATACGCATTGTAATTGCCTTCAAAAAATATAAATATACTTTACTTAAAAGGGCAGGGTTAGCTCAGTCGGTAGAGCGTTCGGCTAGAAACCACAAGGTTCCTAGTTCGATACCCGCCCTCGCCAACTCAGCGTATGAGTAGCACAGGGATCTGTGCGGTAAAGTAAGGAGCTGATGGTAGGTGTGGCGCACCACCTCAGACGCTAAAATAATCTCCTTGGTCTAGCGCTATTGAAAAGGGAATAGACTCCCTCGCTGCATGGCTGATATCGACATTAGGCCGCCCCGACGACTTTACTTTTTACTTACTTAACAATGCTTCAAAAGCAAATTTTAAAATTATATATACTAGCAAATATATGCACCCTCCAGGTGCAAGTATTTAAGTTTTAATGTAATAAAATATTGTATTAAATTAGAAAGGCTAATGAAACTAAATAAGAATACAGATAAAAAGATTTGAACAGAGGGAGTATAATAAAAGATTTGAAACAGAGGGAGTATAATAAAAAATGGAACAACTAAAACTTACTCTTCCATCACCTCGTCTTTCATTGTTATTTTTTCTAATTTAAGTATTTAGTTAAAAGAGGAAGTAAAGAATAAAATGACAGTTATTTTTCTTGTTAATGGATTTCATTTAAGATTCATTGAAGAGATTTTTGCTTATATTCATTAAAATAAAACCAAATAGTTAGAAATCAATAATACTAAGCAAATATTTATTAAATTCGATTTTTTAATATTAATATGCAAATTAGCCTTCCCGTTCACACTGTAAACCGCTATTTTTTGTATATATGAATATAATTGCATATTGTCAGTATGTAGACATAGTTAACAGTATTAATAATGTAAGACAATTTTATTAATAATTGAGGTTTAGATAAAAAATAAAATCATGGAGAATGTGATGTCAATAACTAAGAGAATTGTGACTTGAGTAGGAATATAGTTTCGGTTACAGACAGAAAAACACACAAATCTCCATTATAATAACTAGCAAATATATGCACCCTCCGGGTGCAAGTATTTAAGTTTTAATGTAATAAAATGTTATATTAAATTAGAAAAGCTAATGAAACTAAATAAGAATGCAGATAAAAAGATTTTAGACGGGGGGGTATAATCGAAAAATAGAACACCTGAAGCTTACTCTTTCATCTCGTCTTTCATTGCTAAATTTTCTTAATTTAACTATTCAGTTGAAATAGGAAGTAAAGAATAAAATACAATTATGTCTTGTCAATGAATTTCTTTTAAGATGTATCCACAAGACTTTTGCTCATATTCATTAAGTTAAAACCAAATAATTAGAAATCAATAATACTAAATACATATTTATTAAAATCAAATTTTCAATATCAATATGCAAATTAGCCTTCCTGTTCACACTGTAAACTACTATTTTGTTGTATATATATATAAATACAATTGCATGTTATTCGTATGTAGATATGACCAATAGTAATAATAATGCAAAACAATTTTATTCATAATTGGGGTT
>CM042161.1:3389204-3396704 GCA_023376005.1 Doryteuthis pealeii | reverse complement strand
CTTCTAACTAAGAGAGTTGAGTTCTTCTAAGGGCTTATTTTGGGAGTTGCTTGTGTTTAATCAAATGAACTACAAGACAACATCAATGTTGTTGCCTGATCAAGCTTTTATTTCGTCTAGCCCACATCACTAGAAGGTTGAGGGTCTACATGTCCTGGGAATGACATTAAACTCTATCTGATGGTGAGGTTCCAGCTTTGTGGAATGTGGAGCACCCTTCATCACCATTGCTCCATGGTCCACTCTATCCGGAGTGGTAGTACCTGTTAGGGTACCATCTATGGGTTAAATAGAAAAACATGAGTTTATAAACAAAATTTGATTATCCATTAAGAATGAATTTATTTCAAAACTTTGTCGGCATTAAATGACCCACCGAGGTTGATATGCCGTAAAACCCGAACCGAACCAAACCAAACCAAACGAAAAACAGAGTGCGTTCTTCGGTGAGAGAGAGAGAGAGAGAGAGAGAGAGAGAGAGAGAGAGAGAGAGAGAGAGAGAGAGAGACGTACTTGGTTACTTCATTTCTGCTTACTGCTTCTGCTGACTCTTGCTATCTTGTCTGGCTGTTTCCTTTTCTTTTTCTCTGGCCAACATCTCGTCCAGTTGACTTGACTTCTAAGGGAGTTGAGTTCTTCTAAGGGCTTCTTTTGGGCTTTGCTTGTGTTTAATCAAATGAACTACAAGTCATTTTTGTTGCCTAATCAAGCTTCTTTATTTAGCCCATGTTTTTCCGCGAGGATGAGATATCGACCTCAGCAGCAATACGTCTGTCCTGCCTCAAAGTCCGGTCGAATCTAATTCTCTAAAGTATTCACGTGTTTCTCGAGGCGCGCGAGATTCGCGCATCTAGGTGTCAGGGTTGCCAACATTCCTGGTAAATTTCCACTGGCCCCCATGAATTCAAAGTTAATGGTCCTAATTCTGCTACAGGGTCAGCCAACAATTTATGACACATAAATTGTAACAGACAGACAGAGAGACAAGGTATTTAAGAAATAGAAGAAAAGGGAAGATAATATTGAGGTTGGTATCGATGTGAGAAGGAGAAGAAGAAGAAGAAGAAGAAGAAGAAGAAGAAGAAGAAGAAGAAGAAGAAGAAGTTCAAAATTTGGGGAGATTGAAGACAATAGGAAAGAACCAAAAGTGAGAAGTAGTGTAAAAAATGAGGGAGGGTTAAGGTGAGAGAGAGAGAACGAAAGCGAAGGGGAGAGAGGTGAGAGGAACAGAGAGGGTGAGAGAGAAAGAGGAAGAGAAATAGAAAGAGAGATAGAAAGAGAGATAGAATGAGGAAGAAAGAAAGAGAGAGAGAGAGAGAGAGAGAGAGAGAGAGAGAGAGTAAAAAAGAGTGGGAAAGAGAGGAGATCGGGAAAGTGACAGAGGGGCTAAATGGGTAGGCGGAACCGGAAGTGAAGACTAGTTAGCTAAGAAACAAAAGAATGATAGGGTCCGATTTAAATTTGTGATTAGATAAAAAAAAAAAACGCGATGAAACAAAACACATTTTCCCGCGTTCCGTTGTTCATGTTATTGTCTTTCATCTCAACTAGACTTTTCACATCAAAATGAGTTGTCAAATCTACCCCCTTCTCAAATCTACCCCCTTCTCAAATCTACCCCTTTCTCACGTTATAAAATGTTCCGTTGCGTGACATAATTTGGTTAAACTCGGATCCCGTCGGCATTCCCCTCAGAGGGGGTTCAGGTACCGGGCAATAAACCCAACCCTGTCCCTTTAAATCGAAGGGGCAGGTGTTGCCTGGGGGATGGCCCCCTGGGATCAACGAAGTTAACTTGAAGTCGGAAAATTAGGGTGATCTAGAAAAAATAGAACCCACAAATTGTGTAATAAAACTGTTAATTTTAACTAGGGGGGTGTAGAGTTAGGCTTAGGGTTAGGGTTTAGGTTTAGGGTTATTTTACTGGGAAAATAAATAGATAATTTGGGTTCTTAGTATTATCTGCGTTATTCGGTCTATTGTCCCCATCTTCATTGTTATTTGTACAACGTTTCGGCCGATATACACTCCGGCCTTCTTCAGGTATTTCTTGTCGGACTCGGGAACGTTCTCGGACTCGGGAACCTTCTTTTCAAACTCGGGAACTTTCTTGTAATCGGGAGCCATCACGGAACTTTGAACCTAACCCTTTATTTAGTCCATGGGGGTATTCTGTTCTCATTCCGCTAACCATAGCTGGGGTAGGAGTTGTGTTAATTATGTTTCTATGTTACTGCCTCTACTCAGGATTGAACCCGGAATCCAGAGATAACTGTCACTTAGAACTGTCTTAACCTAACTACCTTATCCACTAGGCCATGTGTCCAATTGGACAGATAGCGCATATAATACTAATCATCAAGCCTCATCTCAAACATTCAGAGAAATTTGGGTTCTGTTTTTTCTGGGTCACCCTGTAATGTTTTAATTTTCCGACCGATTTGCAAGTTTAGCCCATAATTGTCCGTTATCCCAGTCTTCTCTCTATCACAAGAGGCCTTTGAAACAGACCTATGTATGTTTCTCCAACGTTTTTACTAAAAATGTTTTTATGTAAGTTTTTTCAACCCTGCAAATTTTTAGAGGTAAAATAATTACATAATACAACCCAAAGTTCTACAAAATTATTTAATTCTTAATAATATTTTTACATTTAAAATAATTACATAACTTATATATATATATATATATATATATATATATATATATTATAAAAAAAAGAAAGGTAAAGCAATGACAGTGACAAGACTTTCCAACCTCTATACAAAATTAGCTTATTTCAACTTTTCAGCATTTGATCTTGAAGTGAATATTTACCACGTAACCCACGTGTACGGGTTAGGCAGATGGCCCAATTAATGTGGGACCACCCACGAACCGAAGCTCGCGGGAGGCGGGTGCAAAATATGCGTCGATCCCGTCGGCATTCCCCTCAGAGGGGGTTCAGGTACCGGGCAATAAACCCAACCCTGTCCCTTTAAATCGAAGGGGCAGGTGTTGCCTGTGGAGATGGTCCCCTGGGATCAACGATGTTAACTTATGCGGTCCAGGGCCGAAGCCACCGGATCCTCGGGACGAAACCGGAGTTCTTGAAGTGAAACCGACTGAAATATTAAAGTGCATTCATCCAGGGCTGTGGAATCGGAACATAAAACCTTCAACTCCAACTCCGCCACCTCTGTTTTTGGTAACTCCGACTCCGACTCCTTTATTTTTAGCACCTTCGATTCCTCTTTATGTAATTAAGTGATTATGGCCAAAAAATAAATATAATTTAATCTATTTTTCATTTTTTTATTTTCATTTTTTTAAATAATTTTAATCTATTTACAAGTAATGTTCACTGAATAACTGTTATATACTGGACCCATCAACAATTTAAGAAAAATTTAAAAATCATACGAATAAAATATTTTGTTTGGATATTATAAAATTAAATAAAAAAACATCTCCCCTAATATATTTTAGGAAAAAACCTATTTTAAACACAAATTCATCTAAAGGTGAATAAGTATCAACATTTTCGTGAAAATTTGACTCTTAATTGATTTTTCATACAATTTAAAAAAAAAAATTACTGTGATCTAAGCAGTCATGTAGTTTCGGTTACAGACAAAAAGAGACCGAATCTCCATTATTAATAGATATGAAATGCAGCCAGCCTTGTCCAGGATTTGAACTCTGGTCACCATGTCCATCTTCTTGATGATAACTATTACTCCACATATGCCTATATAGAAGTAAGAAATGAAGTGAGATTTCTGGTTGTAGTCAACACTTGTATTTATAAAAATATAAGATTATATCTTTATTTCCTCGGTTGTGTGTAGACTGAGAGTCGTTAGCAGGGGTTGCACATACAACAGAGCTTTCGGGAGTTTTCTGCAAGCGATCTCGAACCTGATCTCGGTCTGCTCAATCCAGATTTCACAGGCTTTTTTTATTACTGTTCAACTCACAGGGTCACGTTTCTTTGATCGTAACACCTACGCAGTTTTTTTCTGTAGACACACCTCCTCGCCCACACAACCTGTTTTCATTGGTTATGGGCTATGCCTACAGATTTTCTGTGCCTATACAATGTCAAATGTACACCGGCATCTCTAGGTGCCAAAGATCAGTTAATGCCATATCCTGTTTTTGTTTCCAGGCCCACACTTGACACCCATGCACTTCCTGCGTAAAGCCCGGGCCCCAGGTGCAAACCGATTGACCAGGCAATATATTACATATCTTTACAGACTAAGCCTATGATTAAGTCACGTTGGAAGCACCGGTTCCCGCTAGATCACCGAAATTAAGCAGCGATGAACCTGTTCCATACTTAGATAGGTGACCATTTAAGCGATAGCAGGTACTTTAAGTAACCATATATCAAAATGACTTGATTCGGCATTAAATAACCCAAAAAGGGTTCATGTGCCGTAAAACAAAACAACCAACCATTTACAGACTAAACTAGGCCCATGTAAAGAATAAATTAAACTAGAGTCGGAGTCACCTTAATTCGTTCCGACTCTGTTTCCGACTCCGACTTTATGAGTTCGACTGATTCCTTAGTACTGCATTCTACCTTTCTCTGCAGAGAAACATGTTCATGGGCGGGGGACAAATTACTCAGTTTTAGGGAAATATTAGACAGAAAAAATTGTTCTACTGCGTGCCATAAAAAAGTAGTTAAGGGCCGTTATAGAGTTTGGTAATAGATAATACCTAATAATATCCGTTTTAATTGCATAATGTTCCAACAAAAATTTTTAAATCCTGATATTTTTGTTTTGTAAGAAAATCAAATTTTTATCAAAGAAATTGGCAGGGTTGTATTTATTTATGGGGGATACTGTGTCACAAATATATATATACCCGACACATCTACCACGAGCAGAATGTGACATTGGGTCAATTTTTGGGCGGTGTATATAACTGGTTTAACTCAGTCGGTATTGCAAGATTCTGGGTTCTGTACCAGTGCTCGCTAACTCAGCGCATGAGTAACACACCTTGAATAATTTGGTCTGCGCTGTAAAGTACCTGAGGGCTGACGGTCGGTGTCGTGCTCCACTTCAGCAAAAACAATCCCCTTGGTTTGCGCTAGCGAAAAGAAGATATACTCCCTCGCTGTACGACTGATACCAATAGTAGGACACTCCATATGCTTTACTTTTTATTTATTAGTAGTTCTCTTAGAACTGGTTGTCATATAAAGGTTAAATATCCAAGTCTGTCCTACTATTTACCCATAGCTGAGGGGGAATATTTAGATTTATACCTAGGGGTAGTAGCGCGATTTGAAATGCAAACAGCCTTAATCCAGGATTTGAACTCAGGTCTCCGATTCTATCTCCTACCGTTACTTCACTTACGTATAATGTATTTGGAGAATTATTTAACTCTTTGCCTACCAAATTTCCCCTCACGGCTATACCAAATTTTACTCGGTATTCTTTACCTGTATGATGGGATATTTTAAAGTTCACCATCTATTCACCTCATAACTCATTCTATTCAAATAAAGTCCTATTATTATTGTAATCTGAGTCCTTCTACTCACTTATAAGGAACTAACCATCAGTTTTTATACTTTACTTTCGTGGTGGTGGGAGAGCCGCTGTGAGCGGTTTAAAGTAGGCAAAGAGTTAAACAAATTGTTAGAGTGCAATACAACAGTTAGTTATCAATTTTGCTTTAGGGGGTGTTTTTGTAGAACTCATTTTTTTTATCTATTTAACCCATAGATCGGACACTAATTGGTACCCATGACATGCAACATTTCCCTTAGCCCCTAGACGGGCGGTCGGAGAAGCCCCCTCCGATTAATCGGCTGGTCAAGTCAAGCCCTAGTACCTATATGATAGCCCAAACCCTATTGCCCTTATGGGAAACCCCAACTCTTTTTATCATATGGTTGGCTAAGGGTCTACATGTCCTGGGAATGACGTTAAACTCTATCTGATGATGAGGTTCTAGTTCTGGGAATGTGGAGCACCCCTTCATCACCATTGTTCCCTGGCCCACTCTGATCCGGAGTGGTAGTACCTGTTAGGGTCCCATCTATAGGTTAAATAGAAAAATGTGTTTATAAAAACATTGTGTATCCATTAAGAATGAATTCATTTCAAAACTTTGTCGGTATTAAATGACCCACTGAGGTTGATATGCCGTAAAACAAAACAAAACAAACCAAACAGGTACTTCCACTTGGGATCAAAGTTAACCTAAGAGTAATGCCGATGAAGGGGTACTCCACACTCTCCAGAACTCCAGAATTGGAACTTCATTACTAGATTCATTTTATTCGCGTAGTGATTTTTCAGTGTAAATAAGTGACACATGCGAGAGCCGCAAAGAATTAAACAATTTCTTTTCTTTCTTTCTTTCTTTCTTTCTTCTTTCGTTTCTTTCTTTTCTTTCTTTCTTTTTTTTTTTTTTTTGACAACATTGATACAAGTTACTATCAAAAGTGATTTATCTGATCTTGGCTGCATATCTGCAACCTCATCACGGACGAAGTGCAAAATGGCACTTTGTTATTCATAAGAAAAGGGGAGACGGGGGGGTAGAGAGAGAGAGAGAGAGAGAAGAAAGAAAGAAAAAAGAGGAAGAGAAAGAGAAAAGAGAGAAAGAGAGAAGAGGAGAGAGAGAAAGAAAGAAAGAGAAAATAAGGGAAGAGAGAAAGAGAGGAGAGAGAGAAGAAAAGAGAGGGAGGGAGAGAGAAACAGAGAGAGAGAGAGAGACAGAAGGAAAGAGAAAAAGAGGGGGAGAGAGGGGAAGAGAAAATAGAGAGAGAGAGAAAGAGAGAGAGAGAAAGAGAGAGAGGGAGAGGGAAGGAGAGAGAGAAAGAGAAAGATAGAGAGAAAGATAAAGTAGATAGAAAGAGAGAGAGGGAGAAAGGGGAGAGCGGGGGAGGGAGAGAGAGAAAGAGAAAAGAGAGAGAAAGAGAGAGGGAGTGACAGAAGCAGAGAGAAAAGAGAGAGAGGGGGAGGATAGGGGGAGATAGGGGGAGAGAGAAAGAGAAAGATGGAGAAAGAGAGACAGAGAGAGAGACAGAAGGAGAGAGAAAGACAGAGGGGAGAAAAGGGGAGGGAGATAGAGCTGGAGAGAGATACGGGGAGTGAAAGAGAGAGAGAGAGAGAGAGAGAGAGAGAGAGAGAGAGAGAGAGAGAGAGAGAGAGAGAGAGAGAGACTTCACAAGAAAATAAGAGAGGGATACAACAAAACAAAAGTTATAGACGGAAAGTTTTTAAAAAGACATGATTTGGATAACAAAATTGAACAGAAATGGGAGCTTCAGACTCTAAATTACTCGACAATAGAATGAGAACAATAACAATAACAAAAAAAACAAAGAAAGAAGGGAGGGAAAAAAACAAACAAACAAAATTAATGCAAAAACAAATGACTGATGTGTAAGGGCGGTTGGTGTGTGTGGGGAGGGTAGAATGAGGGGGTAGGTTGGGGTTTTCAGTCTGCAGTAGAGATTGTGAGATTACGCGGAGACAA
>CM042161.1:3384204-3386704 GCA_023376005.1 Doryteuthis pealeii | reverse complement strand
TCGTTGTAAGGAAGTGAAGTCTACGATCCGAGTTCAAATTCTGGATAAGGCTGTTCACATTTCACTTCTCTCTAATAACCGCCGGAAGCTCATGAATACTTCTCTTCTATTTCCAACTACGAGTAAATAATAGATCAGACTGAGTTATTTAGCTTCATTAATGCGGCCAGTCTAGGAGAAAGGACAACTCTAAATTCAAAACCTGAGGAATGTTTTATGAAAGAATTAGTGATACATTGCTACACCATTCTTCTGTTTTCAGCAAATCCAAAATTCGTGGCCCGTCCTACACAACCCTTCATCGCTATTAACAAATAATTTGTATATGTATCTACCCAACCCCTCCGCACGAGCAGTATGCGACACAAGGTCAGTTTTAGCTGATTTTAATTAGGAGTTTTCCTTCTACAATACCTAGGAACAGAGAGACCACAGACGAGACGAGGCTTTTCCTCACAATATACTGAACTGAGAAAGAAGGAACTATCTTCGTGTCTTTTCTTAAGTATGAATGTCACACCCTACCGGGTGTCCTGAGTATGACGTTAAACTACATCTAATGGTGAAGTTCTAATTCTAGAGCTCCGGGGAGTGTGGAGTACCCCTTCATCGCCATTACTACCAGGTCCAATCTGATAAGAACGCATATAAAAAGGTTACGCTTATTTTTGTTATATCTTAATTGTTTTCTATATAAAATCATTCGTAGGATCGATTTTAATACCAAGGTTAAAGAAGCCTAGAAAGGAACAAGTCATTGTGTCCCGATTACGACTAGCACACTCCTATATACTCACAGAAGACTAACACATTCCTATATACTCACAGAAGAACAACAACCACAATGTGGAACATGTCAAACACCTTTGACAGTTAAACACTTATTCATGGAATGCAGGTTTTTTGCTCACATCAGAAACCGTTATTTTAAAGCAAACAATATGAAAGATCTGTTTGAAAATATCAACATATTCTCTCTTTGTTGAGGGAAATAAAATTATACCATCGAATATAGACATGAAACAAATCAATACCTTACAATACAATCCCCAATAATGCTAACTCATTGTTAAAACCAATTACTAAAAAGTATAAATATAAATACACGATATGTATTACTTCCTAACTGTTAGGCATGACATAACCCCAAACGGGTTGATATGCCGTTAAAATCAATAAACAAACGAACAAAGTTAAAGAGTCCAGTCTGCTCTACTATTTACACTATTTGTCTATGATGTCGAATGCCAGTCTCAAGTGTCATCTCAGAGGCTGTGGACGTCGCAAATAGATAAAAGCCATTTCAAATGGAAATTGTTAACCCTTCTAAGAGCTCCAACTATTATTAGTACTAGCAAATATATGCACCCTCCGGGTGCAAGTATTTAAGTTTTAATATAATAAAATATCATATTAAATTAGAAAGGCTAATGAAACTGAATAAGTATGCAGATAAAAAGATTTGGAACAGAGGGGGTATGATTGAAAAATAGAACAACTTTGAAACTAACTCTTCCATCATTTTCCGTTACTCCCGTCTTTCATTGATACATTTTCCTAATTCAACTATTTAGTTAAAATAGGAAGTAAAGAATAATATTACAGTCATTTCTTATTGTTAATGGATTTCTTTAAAGATTTTTGCTCATATTCAATAAGATAAAACCAAACAATTAGAAATCAATAATACTAAGCATATATTTATTAAAATCAAATTTTTAATATCAAAATGCAAATTAGCCTTACCATTCACACTGTAAACTGCTATTGGGTTGTATATATAAATACAATTGCATGTTATTAGTATGTAGATATGGGCAACAGTCTAAATGATGTAAAACAATTTTATTAATAATTGAAGTTTAAATAAAAATAAAATCATGGAGAATGTGATGTAAATAACAAAGGGAATTGTGACTTGTATAGTAATATAATTTCGGTTACAGACATACAATCTCTATTATAATAAGATTACCGTCACTTTAATGTTCCACAACTTTTCAGTTCTCTGGTATCTTGGGCTAGACGGGCGGTCGGAGAGGCCCCCTCCGATCAATCGGCTGGTCACGTCAAGCCCTAGCACATATATGATTTTCCCAACCCTATTGCCCTTATGGCAAGCCCCAACCCCTTTTTATCATATGGGTGCTAGAAGGCAGTGACTGAGGATCTACATGTCCTGGGAATGACGTTAAATTCTATCTGATGGTGAGGTTCCAGTTTAAGACGTTTGGGGAATGTGGAGCACCCTTTCATCCCCATTGCTCCCTGGTCCACTCTGACCCGGAGTGGTAGTACCTGTTAGGGTCCCATCAATGGGTTAAATAGAAAAACATGTGTTGATAAACAAAAATTGTATTATCCATTAAGAATTGATTTATTTCAAAACTTTATCGGCATTAAATGACCCACTGAGGTTGATATGCCGTAAAAAAACAAACAAACAAACAAACAAATCAGTTTTCTGGCATTGTCCAGATATCGCATTATCTCTCTCTTT
>CM042161.1:3370921-3384104 GCA_023376005.1 Doryteuthis pealeii | reverse complement strand
TCATCTTGTCTTAGTTGTACCTCTTCCTCTTGGTCTTGCTGACCTCATTCTTTTGTGTCTTCTTGACTTCTGGTTCTTGTTGACTCTCGTTCTTTGGTCTTGTGATCATTCTTGGTCTTGTTTGACTTCACTCTTTGGTCTTGTTTGAACTTGCATTCTTGGTCTTGCTGGACTTTCTGGTCATTTTGTTGACTCATCTGGTCTTGTTCGACTCATTTATTTCCTAGGTACTTGTTGCTCATTTTCTTAGGTCTTGCTGGACTCATCTCTTTATGGTGCTTGTTGACTCCATTCTTTGGTCTTAGTGACTCACATTGCTGCTGGTCTTGAGTTGATCTCATTCCTTATGGTCTTGCTGACCCTGGTACGTTTGTGACTCATTCTTATGGTCTTTGTTGGACTCATTCTTGGTCTTGTCTGACTCTGTCTGTTGACCATCTCACTTTGTCTTGTTGACTCTTCTTTGGTCTTGCGGACTCTGGTCTGTTGTGACTCATTCTTTGGTTCTTGTTGGACTCATTCTTTGTGCTTGTTATACTATCATATTTTGTTGGTCCTTGCTTGACTTCTGGTCTTGGTCGACTCCGATTTCTTTGGTCTTGTTGACTCATTCATTTGGTCTTGGCTCTGTATCTGGTCTCTGTCGACTCATTCCCTTGGCTCTTGGTTGACTTCATTCTTTGTCTTGCTGAGCTACTGGGTCTTGTCGCGTACTCATCTCTTTGGTTCTTGTTGATCATTCTTTCTGGGTCTTTGGCTGACTTCTGTTCTTGTGACTTCATTCTTCTGGTCTTGTCTGACTCATTCTTGTGGTCTTGGTTGACTCATTCTTTGGTAACTTCTTGACTCTGGTCTGTCGACTCTTCTTCTGGTCCTTGTTGACTCTTCTTTGGTCTTTTGCTGACATCTGGTCATGTCTGACTTTCATTCTTGGTCTTGTTGCTCATCTTCTGGTCTGCTGTATCTGGTCTTGTGTGACGCTATCATTCTTTTGTTCTTTGGCTGACTACTGGTCTTGTGACTCATTCTTTTTGTTTGTTGACTCTTCTTTGGTCTTGTCTGACTCTGGTCTTGTTGACTTGATATTCATTTCTTTGGGTCTTGTTGACGTTTCTTTGGGCTCCTGTTGACTCATTCTTTGGTCTTGCTGACTCTGGTCCTTGTTGACTCATTCTTTGGTCTTGTTGTTTCATTCTTATGAGTGGTCTTGTGAGTTGACTCTATTCTTTGGTCTGCTGACTCTATTATCCTTTGCGTCTTCCCGCTGATCGTAGTTCATTAGTTTGACTATTCTTTGTCTTGCTTGACTCTGGTCTTGTTGACTCAATTCTTTATGTCTTGTTGACTCATTCTCTGGCTTGCTGAACTCTGGTCTTGTTGGACTCATTCTTTGGTCTTTAGTTGACTCAATTCTTGGTCTTGTCTGACTCTCTTTGGTCTTGCTTGACTTCTGGTCTTGTTGACTGCATTCTTTCAGTCTTGTCTGCACACTTATTTCATTCTTTGGTCTTGTTGACTCAGTATAGTGTCTTAGCTGATCATTCTTTGGTCTTGCTTGACTCTGGTCTTGTTTGTACTCTGGCTTTGTTTGACTTACTATCTCTTTGTGTCTTGTTCTGAACCTCTGGTTTGTTGTTCTCTTATGATCTTTTTTCTTGCTGACTCTGGGTCTTGTTGACTCATTCTTGTTGGTCTTGTTGACTCATTCTTTTGGTCTTGCTGATCTCTGGTGTTGTCGACTCATTCTTTTTGTCTTCGTTGACCACTCATTTCCTTACGTGGTCTTGCTGACTACGATTCTTCGCAATGGTGCGTTTAGGGGCGACCCTTCTGGTTTTTGTCGATATACTCTTGGCTCTTGTTCGACTCATTTCTTTGTCTTGTCTGCCGTACTAGTCTATGTTGACATACATTCTTTTGTCTTGACATGAACTTACTGGATCTTGTTGACTCATTCTTGGTCCTTGTCTGACATCATGGATTTACATGTCTTGCTGCTCTGGGTCTGTTGACATTTCTTTCTTTGGCTTAGTTGACTTCATTCTTTGGATCTTAGTGAGCTCATTTCTTATGGTCTTGCTTGACTCTTTGGTCTTGTTGACCTCATTTCTTTTGTTCCTTAGTGTACTTCATTATTTGGTCTTGGTTGATTCATTTCTTTGGTTCTTGCTGACTGTGATTCTTTGTTCTTGCTGATTCTGGTCTTGTTTGAACCAATCATTCTCTCTCCGTCACTTGCTGAGACTCTTGTTACTGTTGACATCATTCTTTGGTCTTGTTGAACTCAATTCTTTGGTCTTGCATGACATCTGGTCTTGTTGAACTCATTCTTTGGTTCTTGTTGACTCATCTATTGGTCTATGTTGACTCATTCTTGTTGGTCATTGCTGACTCACTGGCTTGTTGCTCTATTCTTGGTCTTGTTGACCATTCCTTTGGTCTTGACTGATCTGGTCTTGTTTGACTCATTTTTGGGTCTTGTTGACTCAATCCTTTGGTCTTAGTCACATCATTCTTTGGTGCTTGTTGAAACTCGGTCTTTGTTGATCAAATCTTTGTATGTTGACTCATTCGCTTGGTCATTGACTGACTCTGTGTTCTTGTTGACTATTCTTTGGTCTTGTTGACTTCATTCTTTGGTCTTGCTGACTTCTGGTCTTTTGACTCATTCTTTGGTCTTGTTGTACATCATATCTTTGGTCTTGTTGACTCATTCTTATGGTCTTGCTGACTCTGGTCTTGTTTGACTATTCTTTGGTCTTGTTGACTCATTCTTTGGTCTCTGTTGACGTCATTCTTTGGAGACTTTGCTGACTCATCTTTGGTCTTGCTGACTCTGGTCTGTTGTACATCATTCTTTTGTCCTTTTTGACTGACATCTGGTCTGTTGACTCATTCTTTGGTCTTGTTGACTCATTCTTTGGTCTTGCTGACTCTGGTCTGTGTTGACTCATTCTTGGTCTTGTTGACTCATTCTTTGTCTTTGTTGACTTCATTCTTGGTCTGCTGACTCTGGTCTTGTTGTACTCAATTCTTTTGGTCTTGTTGACTCATTCTTTGAGTCTTGTTGACTTCATTCTTTGGTACCTTGCCTGACTCATCTTGGTCTTGCTGAGCCTCTGGTCTTGTTGACTGCTGGTCTATGTTGACTCATTTTTTGGTCTTGCTGACTCCTGGTATTTGTTTTGACTCATTCTTAGTTTGTCTTGCATGACTCTGGTCTTGTTGACTCTCTTTTTGGTCTTTGTTGACTCCATTCTTTTGGTTATTGCTGACAGTCGGATCCTTGTGAGAGACACTCATTAGCTTTGGTCTTGTTGACACTCATTTTCTTTGGTCTTGAATGACTCATTCTTTGGTCTTGCCTGACTCTGGTCTTCTCTGTTTGACTCTAGGGTCTGTTGACTTGCACTACTTCTTGGGCGGTTCTATTGCTGATTTGCCTAGCGACTTGTTGTACTCGATAATCATTAATGTCATATTGCTTGTTACTGCATGAGGGTGCTTCAGTACATTAGGGTCATTCTTATGGAGTTCTTGCTGGACAACATAAATATCTTAGTGGTCTCCCTGCTGACTAGCGCTGTTCTTGTGAGCTGACACAGTCATTTCTTGGGTCTTCGTGTGAGCTCATTTGTTATCCTCGTGTATGTGTGTGTGACCCTGTCTGAGTCTTGTTGACGTTGTCATTCTATGGTCTTGTTGAGCTAATACATTCTTGGAGTTCTATGTTGTCAGTTCTTTGGTTCTTGTCGCATCATTCTTTGGTCTTGCTGACTCATTCTTTGTCTTGTTGTATATTCCTTATTTGAGTCATGGTTGACTCATTCTTTGGTCCTTTGCTGACTCTGGTCTGTTGGCTCATTCTTTGGTGTTGCTGACTTCAGCGTCTTTGCACTCCATTCTTTGGTCTTGTTGAACTTCATCTCTTTTGGTCTTGCACTGACTCCGCTGGGTCTTGCTGGAACTCTATCTCTTATCAATGGTCTTAGCTGCGACATTCTGGTCTGGTTGAAACTCAATTCTTTGGGTCTATGCTGACTCTGGTCCATTGTTTGACTCATTCTTTGTCTTGCTGACTCTGGTCTTGTTGACTCAATTCTTTTGTCTTGTTGCATCATTTCTTTGTCTTGTTGCACTCATTTTTGGTCTTGCGACTCTGGTCTTGTTGACACATCATTCATTTGGTCTTGCTGACTCTGGTCTTGTTTGACGTCATTCTTTGGTCTTGTTGACACGTATTCTTTGTCTTGCTGACTCTGGTCTTGTTGAGACTCAATTCTTGTCTTGCTGACCTCGGATCTTGTGACTATATTCTTTGGTCTTGTATGACTCATCTTTGGTATCTTAGCTGACTTGGTCTGTTGACTCAATTCTTTGGTCTTGCTGACTCTGGTCCTTGTTGACTCATTCTTTTGTCTTGCTGACGTGGTCTTGTTGACTTCATTCTTTGGTCTTGCTGACTCCTGGTCTTTGTGTTGACTCCATATCTTTGGTCCTTCCGACTCTTTGGTCTTGTTTGACTCAAGTTCTTCTGGTCTCTGCATTGACTGTGGTATCTATGTTGAACGGCTTCTTTTGGTCTTCGCTGACTCTGGTCTTGTTGACTCATTCTTTGGGTCTTGCTGTCTGGTCTTCGTTGACTCATTCTTTGGTCTTGCTAGATCTGGTTCTTGTTGATTTCTATTCTTTTGTTTGCTGACTCTGGTCTTGTGTGACTCATTTCCTTGGTCTTGCTGAGCTCTGGTCTTGTTGACTCCATTCTTTGGTGCTTGCTGACTGTGCGTCTTTGTTGCTATTTTATGGTCGTTGCTGACTCTGTTCTTGTTTAACTCATTCTTCTGGATCTTGCTGATGTGGTATCTTGTTGACTGCATTCTTTGTCTTGCTGACTGCTGGTCATTGTTGACTCATTCTTTTGGTCTTGCTGACTGTGGTTTGCTGACTCGATTCTTTGGTCTTGCTGACTTGTGGATCATTGTTGACTGCATCTTTGGTCTTGCTGACTGTGGTCATTGTTGACTCATATCTTTGTCTATGGTCTGACTCTGGTCTTGTTGAATCATTCTTTGGTCTTGCTTGACTGTGGGTCTTGTTGATCTCATTCTTTGGTTCTTGCTGAGCTTGTGGTCTTGTTGACTGCCATTCTTTGGTCTTTGCTGACTCTGGTCTTGTTTACTTCATTCTTGGCTTGGGCTGAACTGTGGTCTTGTTGACTCATTCTTGGTCATTGCTTTACATGTGTCTTGTTGAACTCATGGTCTTTAGGTCTTGCTGATCTGATCTTGTTGACTCATTCTTTGGTCTTGCTGACTGTGGTCTTGTTGAGTCAATTCTTGGTCTTGCTGATCTGGTCTATTGTTGACGTCATTCTTTGGTCTTGGCTGACTTTGGTCTTTGTTGACTTCCATTCTTTGTCTCTGCTGACTTGGTCTTGTTGACTTCATTCTTTGGTCTTGCTAGACTGTGGTCTTGTTGACTCAGTTCTTTTCTTGCTGATGCTGGTCTTGTTGTCGTCATTTCTTTGGTCTTGCTGACTCTGGTCTTGTTTGACTCGATTCTTGTGGTCTTGCTGACTCTGTCTTGTTGAACTTTCATTCTATTGGTCTTGCTGACTCTGGTCTTTGTTGACTCAATTCATTGGTCTTGAGCGTGACTTCTGGTCTTGTGTGACTGCATTCTTTGGTCTTGCTGACTCTGTGTCTGTCTTGACTCCATTCTTTGTCTCTGCTGACTGTGTCTTCTGTTGAATCATTCTTTTGTCTTGCGAACTCTGGTCTTGTTGCGTCATTCTTTGTCTTGCTGAACTTGTGGTCCTTGTTGATCCCTCATTGCTTTTGGTCTTGGCTGACTCTGGTCTTGTTGACTTCATTCTTGTGGTGGCTTGGCTGACATCTGGGTCTTTGTGACTTCATTCTTTTGTCTTGCTGACTGTGTCTTGTTGACTCATTCTTTGTCTTGCTGCTGGTGGTCTTGTTTGCCTCATTCTTTGGTCTTGCTGACATCTGGTCTTGTTGACTTCATTCTTTGTCTTGCTGACTTTGTGGTCTTGTTGACATCATTTCTTTTGTTTCTTGTGACTCGTGTCTTGTATGGACGTCATTTCTTTGTGGTTTGCCTGACTCTGGGTCTTGTTGCTCATTTCTTTGGTCTGTGCACTGTGGTCTTGTTGAACTCATTCGTTATGGTCTTGGCTGACTTTGGTCTTGTTGATTATTCTTTGGTCTTGCTTGACCTTTGGTACTTGTTGACTCATTGCTTGCTCTTGCTGACTGCCTGTTTGTTGACTTCATTCTTTTGTCTTGCTGAAACTCTGGTAATGTGACTCATTCTTTTGGTCTTTGCTGGACTCTGGTCTTGTTGACCTCATTCTTTGGATCTTGCTGACTCTGGTCTTGTTGACTCATTCTTTGGTCTTGCTGACTTGGTCTTGTTGACTATTCTTTGGTCTGCTATCTGGGTCTTGTTGACTCATTCTTGGTCTTGCTGACTCTGGGCTTGTATGACTCATGTCTTTGGTTCTTCGCTGACTTTGGTCTGTTGACATCATTCTTTGGTCTTGGCTGACTCGTGGTCTTGTTTGACTCATTTCTTCTGGTCTTTTGCTGACTGTGGTCTTGTTGACTCATTCTTTGGTTCTTGCTGACTTTGGTCTGGTTGACTCATTCTTTGGTACCTTGCTGACTCTTGGTCTTGTTGACTCATTCTTTTGTTCTTGCTGACTTCTGGTACTTGTTGACTCATTCTTTGGTCTTGC
This sequence comes from Doryteuthis pealeii, assembly GCA_023376005.1. Classification (NCBI taxonomy): domain Eukaryota; kingdom Metazoa; phylum Mollusca; class Cephalopoda; order Myopsida; family Loliginidae; genus Doryteuthis; species Doryteuthis pealeii. Next base: position 3,377,347 of record CM042161.1, on the reverse strand, counting down.
TGACTCTTGGTCTTGTTGACTCATTCTTTTGTCTTTGCTGACTCTGGTCTTGTTGACTCATTTTGGTCTTGCTGAACATGTGGTTTGTTTGACTCATTCTTGGTCTTGCTGACTTGGTCTGTGTTGACTCTTCTTTGGTCTTGCTGACTCTGGTCTTGTTGACTCATTCTTTGGTCTTGCTGACTCTGTCTTGTGACTCATTCTTGGTCTTGCTACTGGGGTCTGTTGACTCATTCTTTGGTCTTGGCTGACTTGGTCTTGTTGACTCATTTTTGGCTTGCTGATTTGTGTCTTGCTCATTCTTTTGGTCTTGCTGACTCTGGTCTTGTTGACTCATTCTTTGGTCTTTTGCTGACTCTGATGGTCTGACTCATTCTTTGGTCTTGCTGACTGTGGTCTTGTTGACTCATTCTTTGGTCTTGCTGACTGTTGGTCTTGTTGACTTCATTCTTTTGTCTTACTCCTGACTCTGGTCTTCGTTGACTCATTCTTTGGTCTTGCTGACTCTGGTGTGACTCATTTCTTTGATCTTGCTGACATCTGGTCTTGTTGACTCATTCTTGGGCTTGCTGACTCTGGTCTTGTTGACTCTTTGGTCTTTGCTGACTGTGGTCTTGTTGACTCATTCTTTGGTCTTGCTGACTCTGTTGACTCATTCTTTGTCTTGCTGACTTTGGTCTTGTTGACTCATTCTTTGTCTTGCTGACTCTGGTCTTGTTGACTCATTCTTTGTCTTGCTGACTCTGGTCTTGTTGACTCATACTTCTTTGGTCTTGCTGACTCTGGTCTTGTTGACTCATTCTTTGGTCTTGCTGACTGTGGTCTTGTTGACTCTTCACTTCTTTGGTCTTGACTTGACTCATTCTTTGGTCTTGCTGACTCTGGTCTGTTGACTCATTCTTTGGTCTTGCTGACTGGTGGTCTTGTTGACTCATTCTTTGGTCTTGCTGACTCTGGTCTTGTTGACTCATTCTTTTGGTCTTGCTGACTCTGGTTTTGTTGACTCATTCTTTGGTCTTGCTGACTCTGGTCTTGTGACGTCTTTGTCTTGTGCTCACTCATCATTCTTTGGTCTTGCTGACTTGGTCTTGTTGTCTCTGTTCTGGTCTTGTTGACTCATTCTTTGGTCTTGCTGACTTTGGTCTTGTTGACTCATTCTTTTGTCTTGCTGACTCTGGTCTTGTTGACTCATTCTTTGGTCTTGCTGACTGTGGTCTTGTTGACTCATTCTTTGGTCTTGCTGACTTTGGTCTTGTTGACTCATTCTTTGGTCTTGCTGACTCTCTTGGTCTTGTCTGACTCATTACTCTTCTTGTCTTGCTGACTCTGGTCTTGTTGACTCATTCTTTGGTCTTGGCTGACTCTTGGTCTTGTTGACTCATTCTTTGGTCTTGCTGACTCTGGTCTTGTTGACTCATTCTTTGGTCTTGCTGACTGTGGTCTTGTTGACTCATTCTTTCTTTGGTCTTGCTGACTCTGGTCTTGTTGACTCATTCTTTGGTCTTGCTGAACTCTGGTCTTGTTGACTCATTCTTTTGGTCTTGCTGACTCTGGTCTTGTTGACTCATTCTTTGGTCTTGCTGACTGTGGTCTTGTTGACTCATTCTTTGGTCTTGCCGACTCTAGTCTTGCTGACTCAATCAAAGTTGCCGACTAATATGGAATCTTGGAAGTGTGGTGAGTGTGAATATGTGTTATTATCAAAGATGAATTATGTAAATCATCTGAAGTTAACAATGAGTAAGACTGCTGTATAAGTAGAGTGATCTGCCCCTGTGTTTAGTCTGAAAAGAGTGATCTGCCCTTGTCAGAATAAGTATAAATAAAGAGCCGGAACTGCTGGCTCAACCATTCGTACTTTATATGGTGCCCTGAACAGGATTTTGAACTCGGACTTCAGAAAAATATAATGGCTACACCACAAATGAACATTTGTTGCATACTCTTCTCATTACTTACTTCTTTCTTACTCTATTCTTCTGGCCGTCTTTGGAATCTTATAACATCTTGTCTTGGTCTGGAATCTTCTAAGGTCTGGACTTTCTTGGGGACTTCGGGTCTGGTCTTCTATTGGGGATTTCTCTTTATCTGTATCAGAGGTAATAACACAAGACTCCGATTTGCTTTGATCTTACTTTATTTTTAAATCCCCAACCAGGCATCTGCACAGATTAGGGAGCGCGGGTAACGCGACTTACCCTTCCGTCGAGCTCGGCTGCTAGTCTCTAACTGACTGAAACTTACTTACTATCTAAACCGGAAGAGAGGGCCCTCTCCACCGGTTCTCACGGTATCCACCGGAAGGAAGGATCAGAACAGGTCAAGCCTTGTCTTTCAAATCCTTCAAGGCCATGGGCTGCAGCTTATAACGGCCATTTTGATTTCTACACTATTGCACATAAATATTAGGTATCTAATAATTATGTAACACATTGACCACCAATATTTGGAGCTTATGAGACAACTGGTGGAACTACAACAGGAGAACATCGCACTCAGGAAGGAAAGACCTAATGGACAGCTACACACGTCCCATGTTAGGAAACCGGAAAGACCCTCGATAGGACTAGATGCAACAGACGGCGACTGGGCATATTTTATCGACACATAGACCCGATATAAGAACATGTGCGTGTTGGAAGACCCAGTAGTTATCAGAAACGCGGTAAGGATGACCTATACCCCCGAAGCAAACAGATTGCTTTTCGAGCTGATAGAACCCGAGGTACTCAACTCTGCCACGGAAGAACATATTTTACAACTGTTACGGCTCGTTGTACTTAAGGGATTGCACAAAGAAGTGCACAGACAGAAATCCCACTCCATGAGTCAGAAAGAGGGTGAGTCAATCACACATTTCTTTACTCGATTACGTGCCCAAGCCAAATTTTGCAAATTCAGTTACCTGCCCGAACGAAGTGAACTGTGGACGGTAGGTAAACTATTCCGGTGATATGGTGGCTGGGCAAATGGTAGCAGAGCTTGCGAATAGGGTACATCAGAGTAGAATATTGGTGGAGGCCGCTACCCTCGTCACTCTAGAATAGAAATTTAATAGGTTAGTTTGCCTTGAGACCACAGACAAATCGACCCCTCACCTCCATGCACCATCTTGCACTCTCCAATGTGCAAAGGTCAGGCCACAGACAACAGTTTCAAGAAATCTTTGACCCAACGGTACACGTCATCTTGCTGGGGATGTGGAAAGACTTCACATCCCAATGGGTCAATGAATCGGAAGAACTATCCAGCGAGTAAGCTGGTATGCTATAATTGTGGATTGACGGGGCACTTGAAGAGGGTATGCCGGGGGTTCGTGGCAACCAGGACGGACGCTACGAGCATAGCGCCAAGAAGTGAGGAGTCAATCATATTTGCCAACAATACTCCAAATAGCTACTCCACTTATACGGTCCATAAACATGACAGGACACAGTCAACCGCTGTGCTTCACCTCGTGTAGAATGGGGAACAATTTCAGAGAATCCCCACAGAGCCACCCACTTCGGTGACAGTGGAAATAGCAATGATGCCAAAACCCACGCTGCATTTGAACGGGTACCGGCGGAACCATTAAGTCGTCACGTACATGACTTTGCAGACACTGGAGATCAGTCTTGCTCGAATGGACCTGAGATTCAAACACTACTTGGATACTCAAACGGGTACCTCGTGCCGACAACACACCGAATACATGGCATAACATACAGTCAGCTCACATAAAGGGAGTCTTGTTTTTGCACATGAGAGTTGGGTCGCGGAAGACGCAACAAGCTGTGTATGTGGCAGTCAACACGCCGGTTTCTATCTATCATAAGCGGCTTTGAAGGGCCTGAACTTGTTGCCCCTCAACTTCCCAGCTTCGGTATCCCAGAATAACTCATCAATGGATGCAATTTAAAAGAGCTCCGTGTGGATGTCCGTGGAGAACATCCGTTCCATCGAGACCGGGTCCATACCATTCCACCAACGGACAATAACAGGCACCAACTAGAATAGTGGATAAAGGGACATTTCAAGTCAAGTGCATTCAAAACATGTCCGCACCAGCCGTTATGGCAAGTAAACCATTAGACATTAACTTCGTCCCCAGCGCGACATCGACAGCAATCCATACACCGATACCGGTCACACACTATTGGAAGAAGAGGGTGAAACAAGACCTGGACAGAGACGTTGCACTGGGGATAATAGAACGAGTACCAGTCTGCACACTAACTACCTGGTGCTCATGGATAGTGGTCGTACCGACCCAGGACTTTCTTACTTAAGTCCTTTTCAACTGGCCAAGGATGGCATTTAAACACTTAACAGCAATTCGTCTAACGACGTGTGAACTGCTGACCACCCCTTTCGTACTTTATAACTGTGACACTAATCTATCTTTCTATTCTGCCAATAATACCTGTGTCGTTTGCAACAAGTTCGTTTGAATGTTTGAACGTTTGAACTGCTGACCACCTCTTTCGTACTTTATAACTGTGACACTACAAGGTCTGCAAATCAGTAACTGGATTCAGGAGGCACATTATAGTTCACAAAAAAAAAGCTATAGAAAATCCATATCTTACCAGCCTAATTAAAGTGACAGAGTCTATCTGCTATTTATGCCTGATACCTATAAAGTCAAATGCCAGTCTCAATAGAGTTATTTCCTATAACTCCAACATAAACAAAGGGGAACCACTCTTGATTGATAAGTTATTTATTTATTGATCTACTAGAAAAAAAGAAGACAGGGTTAGGGTTAGGGTTTAGGGTTAGGGATAGGTAGGGTAGGGTTAGGGTTAGGGTTAGGGTTAGTTAATAGGAAAATAAATAAATAATTTATCAGTCAAGCGTGGTTCCCCCTTGTTTATGTTGGATTTATAGGAAATAACCCTCAATAGTTATCTCAGGGGCAATGGGTATTGCAATAAGACAAAACACATTACAAACGGAAATGGAGAGCTGTTACAAGTATGTTTATGGATAAGTTACTGGAACTATCCTTTGGTGTGCTTCTGTATACATATGTCATATACCCGTTCATTTCTGCTGGGTATATAATGGGGATAGAGAGTACAGAAGATGAGAGCATGGGCTCTTACTTGTTCTTATTCGTTGATTTTGTCGCTGCCATCTTCCATTGGGTGTTACTTTTTTTTAGCTGGGTCGTCTGTGCTCATTTCTTGTTTGTAATGAATAAGCAAGACTTTTTTTTTTTTAAAGACGGCTATTCTTTATCCAAAACTCACAACCCAAAAGGGTTTCTAACCGCGCGGTGAGAAGTTAGCATCTTAGGAGTGAATGACCCCTACGTCTGCTCCTTCTGACTAACGGCCGAAATCTGACTGACTAGCCCAGTTCCCTTTCACACGACTTTCCTTCAGCTAATTAAAAGTCTGCTTACAGGTCAGCGAAAGGTTAACTATCGTCAATAAAAAAATTTTAATGGTTAATAGTAATTTTCTATTTAGAAAACTGTTATGTGAATTTAAACTACATTTACATACATAAATCGTAGGATACTCACGAATTATGTAATATATAGTAGGATAGGAGCTAATGGTAGGTCTGGTGCTCCACCTCAGACGCGAAAAAAACAATCTCCTTGGTCTAGCGCTAGTGAAAAGGGGATAGATTCTCTCGCTGATTGGTTGATACCCACTTTACGACTATATGTGTTTTGGTCCCAAAATTATAGGTTCTCGATGTTAACTGTGTCTGGCCGTTGGAGAGAACGAATAAACAACTGCTTCCGAATTAGCGCTGGTGTTAGGATTAGTGTTAGGAAGACCTGACAAAAAATAGAGTTGCTCCCCTTGATCAGTAGGGGACTGTTGGGAACCCAGAAGTGGGGTTTCCGCCATGTCACTTTTGGATTGGGGTTCCTACTGAATGGAAGCACGTGCACCGTACGGTTGAGCTAGTTAAGTCATTTTTAGGGTAGAAGCATTCTCTATCCTGTGTTTAATAAAACCTTGTTCATTTTCCAACAACTTGGTCTTGCATTATCATTAAGTCTTCCGTATTTTATCTGTATGTAAAAACATAACAGTTAGAGTGATAACTGGTAATTGCGTAATGTGGGGTGTTATATACAGGATTTTGATGGGATCAAGAAAGCCCACACAGCTAAGAAAATAAGTACAAAATATGAAAAGAAAGTAGGAGACTATAAAACAGAGGCACGTTATGGTTTACAAGAAAGCTATAGAAAATCCATATTCCAATCAACCCAGTTAAAGCGACTAAGCCCATATGCCTGATGTAATGGAGGTGCGTAGTGTAATGGACTCGTCGAACCGAGTTCAAATCCTGGACGAGCCTTTGCATTTCACATAACGCTAATACCCTTGGGAAAGGTATGCATCCAACTACTCTCTCTCGAGCTATGGGTAAATAGTAGGGTGGAGTGGGCTCTTTAATCATGGCTAGGTAAGC
>CM042161.1:3338421-3365921 GCA_023376005.1 Doryteuthis pealeii | reverse complement strand
ATATGTTTAATATATCATATAAATTTTATATATATATATATATATATATATGCATATATATATATATATTAATAAAGTCATCCACTTCAGTGTGGCTAGACACAACTGTCCTTGGGTAGGGTCGAACTCAGACTGACCGCATCGTAGTCCGATATCTTATCCCCTCGCCCACTGACAGCTGATGCGGGGACTGGTGTTTTTAAACTATTAAATACATAGGAATGTATTTTTCGGTCACTAAGAGATCAAATTTCCGGAGAAATGATCATTGCTTATTTGCTTAGTAGTGAGAGTTAATTTAAATTACCAATTAGAGAGCTCATTACCAAATTTATGGGAGCATATATTAATAAAGTCACGCTTTGTTTGGATATGGCTTTTTGCCGACAATTTTTGGGAGAATATGTGCTTAATTTAAGCCGTACCTAATTTTGAAAATTAATTGATTAGTAATTAATTAATTTGGCGGGAATGCCTATTTAAATGTAAGGCTAAACAAATCGAGAAAAATCAATCTCTGTATGTACATTTCGGCCTATTAGGCCTCATCAGCAGAGTTATAGATAGGAAGACCGCCCTGTGCGTGATCCGAAACCGGACTATATCTATAGCTCTGCAGATTAGGCCTAATGGGCCGAAATGTACATACAGAGATTGATTTTTCTCGATTTGTTTAGCCTTACATTTAAATAGGCATCCCCGTCTAATTAATTAATTACTAATCAATTAATTTTCAAAATTAGGTACGACTTAAATTAAGCACATATTCTCCCAATATATATATATATATATATATATATATATATATATATATATATGTGTGTGTGTGTTTTTTTTAAGTTGGGCGTTGTTACGAAGCATCTAAAAATAAATGAATGAACTCGATGTTATGGAGTATTGGATTCACTTATTTTTTTAATTATTATTTTTTATCATAAATTTTCGGGTTCCTTAGATACCCTTTATCAAATGACTGTTGTTCCTGTTCAACGGATCTTTTGTCTTTGTTGTTATTGACAGCGGCAGCGTCTGTAAAAAATGTATAATAACGGAGTATTCCGATGTCAGTGTTCAGTCCCCTCACGTGAGTTTGTAATTTTAGAATCCATTTAGTTTCTGCTTGTTTTCGAGATTGCGTTGTTATATATATATATATATATATATAATATATATATATATGTGTGTGTGTGTGTGTGTGTGTGTCTGTGTGTGTGTTTGTATGTGTCCAAAATTGAAAAAAAATGAGTTTAAATGAATGATATTTTGATATATACGCTGACGTCATAAAGTTTCGGTTTGTTTTGCAAACCATCGTCAGGTCATTAATTTATATGGAAAAAAGTAGTGGATTGTGCGTTTTGATTTTCAGTTGATTATAAATGACAGGAGATGAAAATCTTTTTAGTTGTGTAACTGTATTTGATCATGATGAAGGTTTAATGAAACCGAAATATTTAAACATCAATAATTAAATTCATACTATTTTCGGAACACTTATTTTTTCAAATTTTCTTTATATATATATATATATATATTATATATAATATATATATATATATATATATATATATATATATATATATATATATATATATATATATATATATATATATATATATATATATATATATATATATATATATATATATATATATATATATATATAGATAATGTAGCGTGGACATGGAACTAACGTCGCCTGATTACATACAGTTTTCACGTATAAGAACGCATGCGCGAGAAACTGTCAGTAACCAGCCGGCATTGATTCCACGTCCACGCTACCTTAACTCAAATATAAATCGTATATCAATGATGTTGAACACTGTTTACTTATAAATATAGCTGCCATATTATCTATAATATATATATATATATATATATATATATATATATATCTTATTAAAATGGAGATTGTGGGTTTTTCTGTCTGTAACCGAAACTATATTCCTACTCAAGTCACAATTCTCTTAGTTATTGACATCACATTCTCCATGATTTTATTTTTATCTAAACCTCAATTATTAATAAAATTGTCTTACATTATTAATACTGTTAACTATGTCTACATACTGACAACATGCAATTATATTTATATATACAACAAAATAGCGGTTTACAGTGTGAACGGGAAGGCTAATTTGCATATTAATATTAAAAAAATCAAATTTAATAAATATGTGCTTAGTATTATTGATTTCTAACTGTTTGGTTTTATTTTCATGAATATAAGCAAAAATCTCTTCAATGAATTTTAAATGAAATCCATTAACAAGATAAAATAACTGTAATTTTATTCTTTACTTCCTCTTATAACTAAATACTTAAATTAGAAAAAATAACAATGAAAGACGAGAGTGATGGAAGAGTAAGTTTCAGTTGTTCCATTTTTTATTATACTCCCTCTGTTTCAAATCTTTTATTATACCCCCTCTGTTTCAAATCTTTTTATCTGTATTCTTATTTAGTTTCATAAGCCTTTCTAATTTAATACAATATATCATTACATTAAAACTTAAATACTTGCACCCGGAGGGTGCATATATTTGCTAGTATATATATATATATATATATATATATATATATATATATATATATATATATATATACGGTATGTGAGACTTGAATGCTAACCTAATTTCACGATCAGACTGTTCTAAGCGAGTACTATGTCAAAGTTTACTACACGTACGCCACATATCTTCCCTTGAACAGACAATCGCTGCCAATTTCATTCAGTCTCTTCTAGTCGACTACACACAATGCCCGCATCCATCGATCTAACCATCCCTACACACACACACACACGTACGCACATACGTACATACGGACTTCCTTTTATCAAACGGCATATAATTTGTGCGCGCACTTCTCAAAAAAAAAAAACAAAAAAAAAAACAAGCTTAAGTTAACTGGCTGACGCGCAAACGCACACACGCACACATGCACACATGCACGCAGCGCACACACGCACGCACGCACACGCCGCGCACACACGCACACACCAGCGCGGAGAGTTCAATTCTGTATTAGTTCAGTGTAACACACAAGTGATGGACTGATTTACTTCGCTTTTCCAGAGGTGATCCGGTCCGTTTACGGTACAGCTGCACCAACGTGCACGTACTTTGGACTCGCGCGCTGTACTTAGCGCGTTGATTCGACGCACTTTGTGCACCTTGCGACCTCCCCCCCCCAGCTGCGTTCGTCCTCCGACTCACGCGATGCCAGGTGAGGTTCACGGTTATTGTGACCCTCAACTTTTTTTTTATACAAAATATACAGACAACCACTAACAACGATTAAAAAAATACAAAAGAAAACAATACAAAAATATATGTAAATATCTTATTATAATGGAGATTGTGTGCTTTTTTGTCTGTAACCGAAACTATATCACTACACAAGTTACAATTCCCTTAATTATTGACATCACATACTCAATGATTTTATTTTAATTTTAACCTCTATTATTAATAAAATTGTTTTACATTATTAATACTGTTAACTATATCTACATACTAACAACATACAATGTTTATATATACAACAAAATGGCGGTTTACAGTGTGAAGGGGAAGGCTAATTTGCATATTGATATAAAAATATTGAATTTAATAAATATGTGCTTAGTATTATTGATTTCTAACTGTTTGGTTTTATTTTAATGAATATAAGCAAAAATCTCTTCAATGAATCTTAAATGAAATCCATTAACAAGAAAAAATAATTGTCATTTTATTCTTTACTTCCTCTTTTAACTAAATACTTAAATTAGAAAAAATAACAATGAAAGACGAGAGTGATGGAAGAGTAAGTTTCAGTTGTTCTATATTTCGATTATACCCCCCTCTGTTTCAAATATTTTTTATCTGCATTCTTATTTAGTTTCATTGGCCTTTCTAATATAATATTTTATTAAATTAAAACTTAAATACTTGCACCCGGAGGGTGCATATATTTGCTAGTAAATCTAATATAAATTTAATATACTAGCAAAATAAACAGACACCCACCGGGCGATGTAAAAATGAATTTTTGAAAGATATTGCCTGAGGGTGTGGGATTTGAAAATTCAATGTCAGAGAGTTTGTACCCTAAATAAGTAAAATCATCAAATTCATTAAAGGGTAAAAAATAAAACAATTTGAAATGGAAACTTTGTTCTAATAACTTTAAATATATATTAAAATAAAACAAACTATACATAAATATATAATACCAGACATGTACTTATTAAAACTTGTTTAAAAAAAACAATGAGGATTGTCTAATGTTGCATGCTCAAATTTTGAGTGTATTTATTCTATGTTATGACGATTTTGGATCATGTGACGTAAGCAATGACGTAGTTTTTGTCACAGACAAATAAAGAGCTAATCTCCATTATTAATAGATAATATTATGTTATATAATATATTATTAAATATATTATAATATTTATTACATTATATAATATATAATTTAATATATAATATAATTTAATATAAATTTAATTTAATATTAATTTTTATACAAAATATACAGACAACCACTACCAACGATTAAAAACACAAAAGAAAACAATACAAAAAAAAAAAAACAACACCTTGCACCTCGCCTACTCCCCACCCCTGCATTCCATCTCACCCAACGGTGTAACGGTGCAAAGTGAGTGCAACAAAACATAGAAGTGCATATATGCGCACGCATGAGATAATTGCACGTGGTGCGCGCGGATTTTTCGCACTTACGTATTCAGTATCAAATATCGGAAAAACACGGAGAATATATAAATATACACTAAGCATACCCAATTTTGTCGGCTGCTAGGTTTTTAAAAACAAATTAAAATTAATTAAATCTATTATTTAAGGTCAAACTTTTGTCTAAAATGATAAGTAGTAACATAATGATCATCATTAAAAAAAGAAAAATATCATTACATATGCAGTTTATTTTAATAGATTTAAAACGATTTGTTTTGGTCAATTTCGACGCGATCCGCCATTTTGTCTTTTTTTTACGCGCTTGTTTACAATTTTAACGTAACATTCGCGATTGCAAAAAAAAAAATTACCAAAAATCAGGTAATTATCCGATTTTAATGAAATTTTCAGTATTGATTTATCAATTAATGAATTTTATAATGCATTAGTTATTTTATTTCAAAACCTTAATGTAGTATTTTTGCTATGAAAAATTAATATACAAAATTCATTTAATATATGCCAAGCCTGATGTTAAGTTTAAAATGTTATATTTTTAGATTCTAGAAATAAATATCTATTTAATGCAAACCTTATTTTATTACATCAAAGTATACTTTTTGAAGAAAAACTCGATTGAAAATGTACCCCCCTTTTTAAGCAGAAAAAATATCGATGTATAATTTTTTCTTTTATAAGATAATCGCCAATTAAATAATTATCGAAATGAGTAAAAAAGAAATCTTCAAAAAATTAATTATCTATTATTTTTTTACATTTTATTTTTCGATTTTCGGTACTTATTTTCTCATAGAAAAGCCACTGTAATTTTTTTTGTTTCTATTCATAACTTCGGTCTTTTATCTATTTATTTATACTGTAATTAGAAAACTATAAGACCAACTTGAAAAAAAGGTTACGCCCCCAACATAAGGGGTGGGGGGCAAAATTAAGTGACCTGAAAAAAATGAGAAAGTTTGGAAATAGAATAGATAATGCATTATAAATATCATTCATTGATAAATAAACACTGAAAATTTCATTAAAATCCGATAATTCTCTGATTTTTGGTAAATTATTTTCTGTAGGGGGGGGGGGGTGCTAAAGTCATTTTAGGCCCATTTTGGGTATAGCTAATACACACACACGCATATGACGTGAGTTAGGGTAGCGAAGACATGAAGTCTTGCTTAAAAAAAAAAATAAAAAAAATAAAAAATTAACCCAAATTTCTATACATTTAATGTTGAAAAATATTTCCTTTAACTAAGTTTAATTGAAATTATACATTGCAATACTAACACAAACAACTGTCTCAATAATAGATTCAATAATTAATTTCAATGGTTAATTAAATGTATAGTAATTTTGTTTTTTTGTTGTTTATTCTTTTAAAGCAATACGTAATTAAAAACAACCTTAATTCTCTAAAACCGTAACCCAATTCGCAAAATGTCAATTCATAGACTGTAGTTAAACTATCATTGGGGACCACCAAAAAACTCTCCGTTTTAATTTTACGACCTAAATCAGAAGTCAGCCCTTAATTGTTATTAAGAACACATTTTATGATATTTTTCTGTTAAAGCATGCAGTTGTATTGTTTTTGAAAAAGTTTCTAAATTTGTTTATTTCGCACGGAGACTTTCAAAATAGCTACCGGCTTAGTTCAAAGTGAAAGTCAAGGGAGATTACTCTAATTGCCTTATTTGCTAGGAATTTTAACAACCAAAGGTGAAAATTACCCGTGGACCACTCTTTGATCACTCCGGAATAATATAAAAAATGTAAATGTGAACGTGATTCTCTAATTTTTAGGCATAAAATAACCCTGGATTGGTTAGCATGGCGTTAAAATCAATCATTCAATCTGAAATAAGATAGTTCGTTGGTGGTTGTTATGTTTTACGGCACATCAACCCTTTTCATGTTATTTAATGCCGAATGAGTCATTTTGATAAAGAAAGGACTCGGGTTTCTTATGGCACGCACGGTTGCTTAAATGAAAACGCATCTAAGTATTGAACAGGCTTAAGTTCAGTGATCTAGCGGGAATCGGTGTTTTCACCGTGATTGACCAAACGCTAAATAAGGTAGGATTCAATAGATATACAGGTCAAATCTTTGATCTCTTATTGGTTCTAAACGCTCCATTTGATCCGTCCGCTAATTAAGGTAGGATTCAATAGATATACAGGTCAAATCTTTGATCTCTTATTGGTTCTAAACGCTCCATTTGATCCGTCCGCTAAATAGGGTAGGATTCAATAGATATACAGTTCAATTCTTTGATCTCTTATTGGTTCTAAACGCTCCATTTGATCCGTCCGCTAAATAGGGTAGGATTCAATAGATATACAGTTCAAATCTTTGATCTCTTATTGGTTCTAAACGCTCCATTTGATCCGTCCGCTAAATAGGGTAGAATTCAATAGATATACAGTTCAAATCTTTGATCTCTTATTAGTTCTAAACGCTCCATTTGATCCGTCCGCTAAATAGGGTAGGATTCAATAGATATACAGTTCAAATCTTTGATCTTTTATTGGTTCTAAACGCTCTATTTGATCCGTCCGCTAAATAGGGTAGGATTTATTAGATATACAGTTCAAATCTTTGATCTCTTATTGGTTCTAAACGCTCCATTTGATCCGTCCGCTAAATAGGGTAGGATTCAATAGATATACAGTTCAAATCTTGATCTTTTATTGGTTCTAAACGCTCCATTTGATCCGTCCGCTAAATAGGGTAGATTCAATAGATATACAGTTCAAATTTTGATCTCTTATTGGTTCTAAACGCTCCATTTGATCCGTCCGCTAAATAGGGTAGGATTCAATAGATATACAGTTCAAATCTTTGATCTCTTATTGGTTCTAAACGCTCCATTTGATCCGTCCGCTAAATAGGGTAGGATTCAATAGATATACAGTTCAAATCTTTGATCTTTTATTGGTTCTAAACGCTCCATTTGATCCGTCCGCTAAATCGGGTAGGATTCAATAGATATACAGTTCAAATCTTTGATCTCTTATTGGTTCTAAACGCTCCATTTAATCCGTCCGCTAATAGGGTAGGATTCAATAGATATACAGTTCAAATCTTTGATCTTTTATTGGTTCTAAACGCTCCATTTGATCCGTCCGCTAAATAGGGTAGGATTCAATAGATATACAGTTCAAATCTTTGATCTTTTATTGGTTTAAACGCTCCATTTGATCCGTCCGCTAAATAGGGTAGGATTCAACAGGTCCAATCTTTGATCTCTTTTCGTTAACAACAATAGAATACAGAATGTAAAACATAGAAAGAGAGAGGCAAGAGAGACAGATAGAAAGGCTACATATATATTATATATATATATATATATATATATATATATATATATATATATATATATATATATATATAAGTCAGAAATAACAAAGACTTAGAGATGTTGCATTATAGTCTATTTCAGGGAGCTTAGACAAAGTGTCTAACTCTCCTGACTCATCAGATGCGACGGGAGAGTTAGACACTTTGTCTAAGCTCCCTGAAATAGACTATAATGCAAAATCTCTAAGTCTTTTGTTATTTCTTTTACTTATGAACTTGCTCTGTGACTCTAACATTAAGAGCACATATTGAGCTCTCAAACTGCGACAGGTTTTTAAAAAAAACTTTTGTGTCGTAAGGAATATTTCTTCTCTGGACTTTTGGATTATATATTATATATATATATATATATATATATATATATATATATATATATAATACCTTTGGTGCGGTACCAAGTTTCTTGGTACAAGGTGATTCTAGGCGGGTCCTAATTCTCTACCAGTAGTTTGTTGTAGAGTTCAGGTTCCGTATGAGAGCTCAATGTTTAATTATTGTAAACAGAGCAAAGTTATTTGCAAATAAAAGGCCTTAAATACCATGGATATTTTTTTCTTTTAAAAAATGCAATATGATCCCCCCTGAATGAGGGAGGGGAAATGAATATAAGATGAGTTTGGCCATGTGCCTGTCTAAATAAAAGATATCAGTGGTCTGAAGAAGCTTGTGGGCATGCTTACGAGTGGAAATGGTCCATAACCACGATACCCATGGTATTTAAGGCCTTTTATTCCCATATATATATATATATATATATATATATATATATATAGAGAGAGAGAAGAGAGAGAGAGAGAGAGAGTGAGAGAGAGAAAGGAAGGAGAAAGATAGTAGATAGTTTAGATGTTTTTGTGTGATACTACTGCACGAGATCTACCTTTTAATAATGAATGTGCTACACTACTTATTTATTTTATCAATAATTGAGGTTTAAATAAGAATAAATTCATGGTAAATGTGACGTCAATAACTAAGGGAATTATGACTTAAATAGTGATTTAGTTTCGGTTACAGACAGACAAACACACAATCTCCATTATAATAAGATATATATATATATATATATATAGTAAAAGTTAATTGGTATTTTGCCTTTGAAGCATTACGTTTAATTATGTTTATTATATATATTAATGATTGAAGGCCAATACAATGCACATAAAAAATAAAAAAGATCTTTTTGTTTTTTATTTTTATGTGCATTAATATTGGCCTTCAAAATTATTAGTATATTATATATATATATTATATATATATATAATATTATTATATATAATTTATATATATATATATATATATATTATATATTTATATTATATTATATTATTATATAGAGAGAGAGAGAGAGAAGAGAGAGAGATAGTAGACAGTTTAGATGTTTTTTGTGTGATACTACTGCCTCCTGTTGTCGTAAGGAATATTTCTTCTCTGGACTTTTTGGATTATATATATATATATATATATATATATATATATATATATATATATATATTATATAAAGTAATTAGTATATTGCTTTGAAGCATGTTAATTATGTTTATTATAATATTAATGATTTGAAAGGCAATACAATGCACATAAAAAATAAAAAAATATATTTTTTTTTTTTATTTTTTTATGTCCATTGTATTGGCCTTCAGAATCATTAATAATATATATATATATTATATATATATACTACTACTATATATATAATATTATATATATATAGAGAAGCAGAGAGAAGAGAGAGACAGAGACAGAGACGAGAGAAGAGAGGGAGATAGTAGGACAGTTAGATGTTTTTTTGTGTGATAACTACCTGATCTTGTGTCGTGGAAGATATTTCTTCTCTGGACTTTTGGATTATATTAATATATATTATATACTATATATATATATATATATATATATATATATATATATTATATATATATATATAGTAATCGGTATATTGCTTGAAGCATTGTTAATTATGTTATTATAGTATAAATGATTTGAAGGCCAATACAATTGCCACAATAAAAAATAAAAAAGATATTTTTGTTTTTAATTTTTTATGTGCATTGTATTGGCCTTCAAATCATTAATTATATATATATAATATATATATATATAGAGAGAGAGAGAGAAGAGAGAGAAGAGAGCAGAGAGAGAGAGAGGAGATATAAGTAGACAGTTTTAGATGTTTTTTGTGTGGATACTACTGATCTTGTGTCGTAAGGAATATTTCTTCTCTGGACTTTTGGATTATATATATATATATATATAATTATAATATATATGATATATATATATATATATATACTATATAAAGTAATTAGTATATTTGCTTGAAGCATTTGTTAATTATGTTATTATATATATAATGAATTTGAAGGTCAATACAATGCACAATAAAAAAATAAAAGATATTTTTGTTTTATTTATTTTTTATGTGCATTGTATTGGCCTTTCAAATCATTAATATATTATATATATTTATATAATAATTATATATATATTATTATATATATAGAGAGAGAGAGAGAGAGAGAGAGAGAGATAGTAGATAGGTCCTAATTGTTCCTTTTGTGTCGATTACTAATGCACGCAGATCTAACCCTTTTAATAATAAATTTGCTACACTACTTATCATCATGAAAAAACCACAAGCTCATGGTTCAGTCTTGCGGGAGGGTTGTTTGCTTTGAAGATCCATTGAACCACAATCTGCATC
Organism: Doryteuthis pealeii; assembly: GCA_023376005.1. Lineage (NCBI taxonomy): Eukaryota > Metazoa > Mollusca > Cephalopoda > Myopsida > Loliginidae > Doryteuthis > Doryteuthis pealeii. Next base: position 3,355,157 of record CM042161.1, on the reverse strand, counting down.
AGTCGAGCCCGACCAAGTACTTTTAAAAAAAAAAGACAATTGAAGTCCTAATGGGTGGCGCCTACTGTTTTCGTGACGATGGAACTTAAATGTCTCTTTTTTTTCAAAAGCATCACCTCAATTAGTAATCCTATCAGTTCTATCTGTAATTAAGCCATCATCGAATTAAGACGCAAATTGTTTTAGATTTTAATAGACCCAATGGCGTACTTCGACACTACTCTAGTACTAGGGTTAAAAAAAGTAATGCTATTTTTAGGACAGGTATAATACTAAACACAGGAAACCAATGTATCACTATATAACAAAATGAAGCTCGTCCTTCTTTAGATTCACTATCCCTACTTCTCCACATGGGTGAGCAAAAGGTAATGCCATTTTTGTTTAGGACAGGTATCAATTACTCACACAGGCAACATAGTTATCAACAATCGAAAATGAAGCTGCGTCCTCCTGTGAGGATCACACCCCTACTTCTTTCACATGGGTGCAGTACAAAAGTAATTGCCACTTTTGTTTAGGACAGGTATACATTACCAACACAGGAAACATGTATCATTAACACAAAATAATAAAGCTGGTCCTTTTGCTGGATCAACATCCCTACTTCCTGCCCAACATTAGCTCACCGTTTCTCTCAATAGCAATGTTCCATCCTCGACTCCAAACGGAGCGATGAAGTCAAAACCAGCCAACTCGCCACTTTTGTTTTAGCCGACAGGTATACTTCACCAACACCAAGACACATGCTTCATACATCAAAATGAAGCTGGGCCTTTGTGGATCAACATCCCTACTTTCCCACATAGTCACCGTTTCTCTCAAATAGCAAGGTTCCACCTTTGAAACGAGGGTGGTTCAAAAAGTATGCCCCATTTTGTTTAGGACAGGTATAATTACCAAGCAACAGTCCAATGTATCATACATCAAAATATAAAGCTGGTCTTTGTGGATCACATCCCTACTTCTGCACATAGTCCACCATTTAATCTCCAACTAGCAATGTTCCACATCCCGATACGAGGCGTGAGTCAAAAGAAAGTAATGCCACTTTTTTTAAAGGACAGAATAATTCACACAACAGGAACAATGCTATCACTACATCAAAATGTGCTGAACATCTGTGGCATCACTATCCCTACTTCTTCCAATAGGTCACCGTTTCTTCTCAATAGCAAATGTTCCACCTTCGAATAAGAGCATATATCTCTGCCCTGTAAAATTCTATTGAACTGTGGTTTGAGACTGCATCTTCACTAACAGATTTCAACTAATGTTTTGCTTCAGACTATCATTCTCTTTCGGCTTCCATGAAAATTATTTCAGTGGACAAGGATGTGAATAATCTGTAAATCTCTCAAAGAACAGTCCCCAACATATTTTACTGGCAGTCCATACAAGTGGCTCTCTCCTTCTCTCTTAGTTCTCTCTCTCTGCTTCCTATATATATATATATATTTTATATATATATATAATATATATAATATATGTGTGGTGTGTGTGTGGGTGTGGTGTTGTGTGTGTAGAATTAAACAAATAAGACACATTCTGTTTTAAAAACAAATTTATTTTTTGATCTTTCGATGTTTTCCCCTGGCCAACTTTTTAAATGTTTGGGGTGGAATTCCGTGGATTATGTCTACGGAAAGTTCGGTCCCGAGTAACTTCCGGCACTCAAGGCCATCATCAGGGGTGATGTGTTCCCAGTTTTTAAAAAATTAAAATTGAAATGGAAGGCTGATAAAGGAGAAAGAAGTGATGAGAATAGGTGTCATAATGCATTTTAAAATGTGTGGTAATTGCATTGAAAATATTTTCGTTTTTAAGGATGGTTTGTTATTGACTTTTTTATGTATAGAGCTTTCTAGGTATTTGGAAGTTTTTGTTATTTTTTTTTTTTTCTTTTGTGTAGAAAAATGTGGTGTTATTTTCCGTTTAGATATCGGCTTAATTAGAGTGGGCATGAATGTGTAATTTTTTAGGTGTTGTGAAAATATGGTAGCTAATTCTATCTGTTAAAATGGAGGGTTAGACGACGTGACAATCGTGGTTGATATACTTATATATATATATATATTATATATAATATATATATATATATATATAACAAACATTTTGCTATTAAAAATAGTCATATTCAATGTTTTAATATGCCGTTTAAACACTCATGAACCAATCCCAACCAACAACTTTCCATTATTATATTATATTATAATTAACCTTAACTGTTTTTTTCAATTATTGAGTAAGTAACATAAAGCTCATATGAAAACATGTTCCAATATTACTCAATTGGAAAGGCATGGACTGCTAATAAGACAGATTAAAGAATAATATAAGAAATCTGATTCTTCTTGATTTAAATAAAGCGAGAATTCCTTCAAAAATCTGTAGCCGTTCAGTGCCTTACTGTATGGCTCACCCACTTGGAATTTGAACGAATATATGTGATTATGACCTGATAGATATTAAGAAATTTAACCTCTTCCCTTGATTATCCCGAGCATTCGCGGATAGATAATTTTTTTATAATTCCAGTATTTGGCGTTCTATCACTGAAATATCTACTAGCCGATGACGGCTTCGTTCGCGCGAGTAATTTCCCGTTTTTCTATGAAGTCTCCGAGTACTCTGTGAGTATTTTTTTTAGCAATTGTGGTGCGTTTTTAGTTACTATTTTTTCAAAATATAAAAAAAATAAACCGAATATTCACGGGAAAATTTTTTTTTTTTTTTTTTACAATCCAGAGTCTTTGCATTCTATCACTGAAACTAAATTTACTAGACCAAGACAATTCGTTCACCGAAAATGTATTTAAATTTAATTATATTATAGAACATACTTTTATTCCTATTCTTCTAAAATCTTGACTAAAATTGAAAAAGGTAATCTCACATCGCTATATGGAACAGTGACCAACATTAGTAAGTTAACTCCCCACCCCGCGCTATTTGCTCAAAATTCTTTATTGTTTTTCCTATTTAAAGCAAATAAAAAACAGATTTTATGTTTGTTCAAATAATTATGGGCAGTATTTTCTATATGGAAATGCTAATAATGATTATACAAAGTACTCATCATAATTATTTTGAATACAAACTGTTTTATCATTACCTAAGATTTCAGGCGGTCATATAACACTGGTTTACAAAGAAATTGAGGCAAGCACAAAAATAGCTGTTTTAACCTAATTTGAGGGTGCAGCTGAATTCAGATTTGAAATCCGTTTTTACTCATCACCTCTAGTTTTTTAACCTTTAAGCATTTCTTTCTTTTTTCTTTGTTTTTTCTTTTGCAAGCAATAAATTTTAATGTATGTGTGTGTTTATATAAAACACACACATACATAACCATCTAATCATGACAGAATAAAAAAATCAGTTACTATAACTTATAGAGACAATGATACGAAAACAATTACTATTAAATCTTATTAGTAGTACTGATTACACTGGTTTACAAAGAAATTGAGGCAAGCACAAAAATAGCTGTTTTAACTTAATTTGGGAGTCCAGCTGAATTCAGATTTGAAATCCGTTTTTACTCATCACCTCTAGTTTTTTAGATATGCATACTGTACATTTTGTACACATACTGTACATAAAGGCGTATATGTATTCAGGGTTAATTTCTAATATTGTGTGACTTGTCTTCTTTTTTAGTTATTATGCAATAAATGTAAGTGATAGCATTACGTTGTATTTATGTAGCTATATATCATTTTGGCAGTTAAGCGTAGCCAACACGTCTCAATAAACAGCCAGTAGTGCACTGGCCAGTAGTCCACTGGCAGTCAGCAGATCATCTAATAAAAGACATTTCTAACTGTCTGCGGTACTATGAATTGTGTACATTGTGTCATCCAAGTATATTTATTCCGTCAATGTTCTTTATCTATCCAGTTTTATCTGTAATAAGCTGCTGCAACTGTTGAAATAAGCACGTATATACTCTGTATATACTAAAATGAGACTATTTAAAAGACAGAAAACTAGAGGTGATAGAGCAAAACTGTTTATAAATTTGAATTCAGCACACCCAAATTAGTAGAAAAAAACACCTATTCACATTCTTGCCTCAGACAAAAAATATTTTTTTGTAAATCAGTGTAATTTCCCATTTTCTATGAGTCTCAAGTACTTTTTTTTAGCAATTGTGGTGCGTTTTAGTTACTATTTTCAAAATATAAAAGAATAATTTTTCACTAGTTTATTTCTGTATTGTGTTAAAAATTCCAAATTGAAACGAATATTGAGAAAAAGATAACTGTTTCTTTCTAATGAATTTAAATGATTTCATTTGAAAGTAAAATTTCACTTTACTAAATTAATGGTGTGAGAAATGTAAATGAAATTATTTTTTGGCATAATTACAAATAAAACGAATAAACTTAGAATTTTCTTTTAATTTTTCCTTCAATTCTATATCTATATCTATATCTATATTATGCATGTCGAATTAAACAAAAGACAGGTCGCCTGTTTAACGATTTTATTGATGATCTTTCAAGTTTTCTGGCCAACTGTTTTATATTTGGATGGAATTCGTGGATTATTCCATCGAAGTTCATATCTCGAGTACTTTCGACGCTTCGAAGTGCCATCATCAGGGGTGATGTGTTCCATTTTTTCTTTTCAAGGTATATTAATGGATTTGGAGGCTGGAAGGAGGAGAATTGATGGGAAAAGTGTTATAGGCATTTTAAAATGTGAGTACTGCATTGAAAATTAATGTATATATATATATATATTATAATATATATATATATATATATATATAATAAATGGACTCTCCCGTCGATTATCGACGTATGAGGGTTCATACACACAATGAACTCCCACACAGGGATTTGTTTATAGTGGTGAAGGCTTGTGTTGGACCATCCACACTTTTTGGCACAGTCGATAGGAAAGAATTGGTGCATCAAGGGTTGCCACAAACCCAATCAACGACCGACCTCAGGAATTTTGAATTCAGAGTTATCCCTCTCCTAGACTGGTTACCTACCCAAGGCTGAATATATATATATATATATATATATATATATATATATATATATATATATATATATATATATATATGTGTGTGTGTGTGTGTGTGTGTGTGTGTGTGTGTGTGTAATGCCTATACCGAGAATACTCAGGATAATAATTACAGGATAAATTTCAAACCCATATAACTTTTAAAATATTGATAATTTATAAGAAATATTCCCAAATTCACTTGATCAAATATAAAAAGAATATTCAAGCAAATAAAAAAAAACCGGCCTTCTTTTGAACTGGTAGTTAAAACAAGTGAAAGGGAAGGGGTTAAGATAAGGCCACATTTATCTCCCAAGAAAGTTTAAGTCAGTGATATCAATCAGGAGGGTAATGTCCTCTGGTCTTTTAAACTTATACGTGATATTGATTGCAAAATGTTCTTTGTCTCTTTCAACTGAATAAACAACTCTAAATAAATAATGAAGGAAAATTCATTCATGCACATCTCATAAATAAACAGAGGTCACCCACAATGATGCTATTAAATAAATAAAACAAAACATTTTACATATCCGCCCTGTTAGTGGTGCAGTAGAATACAGCGACCAATGGAGCAACCTGTTGGTCGTGGGTGGCGAATAGTATGAATAAATTGAACAAGTTAAGAATAGTTTATTAACACACGTTCTGTTTGTAATATAATTTTTATTTGAGTTAAAACTTAGCAAATTGCGCAATTTATAAGTAATAAATAATTATTTAATTTAAAAAATAATTATTATTTACTTAAAAATTGTCCAATTGGCTGAGTTTTTCATTTTCTTAAAAATAAAAGAAAACATTCCATATCTTTCTCCTGGATATAATTTTTCCTCGAAGAGTCATTTGCCTTAGTTACTCTGGAACACACGCCTTGAATAGATCGACAGACACTTCGTGACAGTATATAACACTAAATCGGTTGCCACACTAAAGTTAATGAGCCCAGTCTGCCCTACTATTTACCCACAGCAGTGTGGGGGAGAATAGTTAGATTCATAACTTTCTCAAGGTATGATTGGAACCTTTTTTAAAAATATAGAATAGTGTTACATACTCATACACATATACCCATGTTGGGTATAAGCACAAATGTTCTTTTACTGGAGAGAGGGGAGAGAGATAGACAGAGGTTGAGCAAGAGATGCATATGCATTTTGCATTACTTACTTCTTTGGCCATTGGTGATCTCTAGTCGTTTCTATTCTTTCTCTCCATGTTGAATTCTAGTTCTAGATTCCTGTTGGCTGTTCGTCTTTGATGCATTCCTACTTCTTGGTCAGTCTTTTTGCCAATACATTCATCAAGCAAGAACACCATATTATTTATTTAAACTTTTATTTACTTAACTAAAGTTCTTCTTCTAAGTAACACAACACACGTGTGCATAATGAGCCCATGCTTCTCATCGGACGTCGAAGCGGGTACTGCTGGGTTAACTCGGTCCCACGTGACTTCACGTATTTCGCGGGATTTCTGTAATATTCCATGGAAAGTTCCGCCCGTGATATGAAAAGGGGCCATCCCTTCAGAAATACAGGAGGTTGACAATAATCTATGCATAGATTATGTAACAATAGGAAGAGATAGGTAGGAGATTCTGTAAGTATAATGAAATAGTTCAATACTTAATGATCAATACTTGGGTGACCACTTAAGCAACAGCTGGTACTATAAGTAACCTGAGTCGTTTGTTTATCAAAAATGACTTGATTTGTCAAAAAAAAAAAGACCCAAAAAGAGTTGATATGCTGTAAAACAAAACAACCAAACCAAACGTTCACAAGTGCTATATGAAATGCAAACAGCCTCGTCCTGGATTTGAACTCGTGTCGCCGAGTCCTTTTCCTAAGTCGATAATCGTTACACATGAGCGCCTTCATACTATACGTATGGCGAGGCTCAACACTGTTTAACTTTAGTAAGTGTTAGGGAGAGTTATCTCCCCCTAACGATTCGAACCTGATACTCTCGTAAAAAAGAAGGAGGAAAAAGACTGACAGAGACAAGAACCGGATCCGGACCCGGTACGTGAGACATGCGTATCCTATCATCAAGTCGAAACTGAATCCAAAACCATCCCACTGTATTCCCTGTCAGTGGGAATAAACAAAACAAATATTGTTATTGTTAACATATTTCACTGTTTTTATTATCAATTCTGTATATCCTACATCACGGGATATAACAGTAAGTACCTCTTTACCGGCCCTAAATATCTATATGTTATATACTTCTCTTACTTCTTACTCTGTCGTTTATTCTTCCGGCCGGCTTCTGATCGTCTATCATCTATCTTGGTCTGGTATATCTTCTAAGGTCTGGTCTTCTATTGAGGATTCCGGGTCTGGTTTCTGTTGGGGATCACTGCTTATCAGAAGCCCTGTGCTATTGTTAGCTTTTAGTAATAACAACAAGACTTCGATTTACGATGATGTTACTTTATTCCATAAACCCCCAGACCTTACATCTTGCTAGCTTCGCTTCTGAGTTCTAACTCTAACTGACTGAGTTGCTTACACCCTAAACCGGAAGGGCCATCTATCGGCTTCCGATTCTCACGATCATCCCGCAAGGCAAGGTCAGAGTGAGGTCAAGCATTGTCACTCACTCTCAAGGCCATCAGCTGTACTAATATGATTTCTACACTATTGTCATAATCATTAGGTATCTAATGATTATGTAACATAAGCTTGGCAGGAACTGGCGTCTTTAGTGAGACTTTGCCGCCAGCTTTTTAAAAATAAGTTTAGATTTGACACACGTCCATAAGTATGGGTACCTATGGTAGTTAGAAACTTCTATTTACTTCAAATAAAATTGTCAGCCCTATTGACTGGGGCTTTAGAATTCACCGACTGCACCTCTACAGAGGAGTAAGCCACCACCCAATGGATCCACCTATTAGATGTGGTTAGTGACCCGTGATGATTAAGGACGGAATCCTGGTGGATGATTAGTCCAGGAGATGCAATATTCCACTTTGGTCGTTACTTAAACTAGACAGGCGGTCGGAGGGGTCCCTCCGATCAATTGACTAGCCATGTCAAGACCTGGCATCTATATGTTTGTCCCAACCTTATTCCCTTATGTCAACCCCTAACTCTCTTTATCCTATGTGGGCTAGAAGGCGGTGACTAAGGGTCTTCTCGTCCTGGGAATGACGTTAAACTCTATCTGATGGTTAGGTTCCATTTCTGGGAGGGGGGCTGGGGAATGTGGCGTACCCCTTTATCACCATTGCTCCCAGTTCCACTCTGACCCGGAGTGGTAGTACCTGTCAGAGTTCTATCTATGGGTAAAATAGAAAATTTGTTTACAAATAAAATTTAAACAATTTTCTATCAAACTATCACTACGAATCTTTCAAAACTTTGTCGGCATTAAATGACCCACCGAGATTTGATATGCCGTAAAACAAAACAAACAAACAAATAAGATTGAAGTCATCTTGTACCGAAAGTTGCTAATGGTCCATTCAGCCCAATTATGCAGAACAAAAAAGGAGAGAAAAATCTTTCAACTCCCACAGCGGCCATTGCACTCAATTGACAACTGAAATGTCTCAATGGCAAACAAACAATTTATTTTATTATACAACCAATTATAATTTGTTTATAGATATATATAATTTGTTTATATATATATATATATATATATATATATATATATATATACATACAATTTGTTTATATACATAGAGAGAGAGAGAGAGAGAAAGACGGGGGATATATATAAAGAGAAGAATAGAAAGAGAGAGAAAAACATAAAGAAAAGAACAAGAACAAGAAGATAGATAGATAGAGAGAGAGAGACAGACAGACAGACAGAGAAAGAGAGAGAGAGAGAGAGAGAGAGAGAGAGAAAGAGAAAGAGAAAGAGAAAGAAAGAGAGAGGGAGGGAGAGAGAAAATAAAGAGAATTGAGTGAAAACACATAAAGAGAATAATAAGGAAAGAGAGAAACATGAAGGGAAATACATACATATATATATATATATATATATATATATTCATAAAGAGAGAGAGAGAGACGGAGAGGGACATGCAGACGAGAGAGATTTACACAGAATGATAGAAAGAGAGAGAGGGAGAAAAAAGAGATAAATAGATAGTTAGATAGATAGATACAGAGAGAGAGAGAGAGAGAGAGAGAGAGAGAGAGAGAGAGAGAGAGAGAGAGAGGGGGGGTAAAGAGAGAGCGAAAGACATACATACATACATATGTATAGGAAAGACAGGCAGATTGAGAAAGTGGAAGAGAAATTTATAGACATAGATGGAAGAAAGAATAGAGAATTTTTTTTTTTAAATTACCATATGTGAGTCACAAAATGTTAATAATTATTTGAATGCAAAAATATGCTGAGGGAATATATATTTACCAACCCACGAGCAGGATGCGACACAAAGTCAATTTCTTAAGCGGAGTTCAGCAGGTTTGAATTTAGAGTTTTCCTTCTCCTAGACCGGTTGCCTTAACCAAGGTTAAAGAGCCCAGTCTGCCCTACTATTTACCAATAGCTGGAGGGAGAGTAGGATTCATACCTTTCCCAAGGATAATAGCGCTAAATGAAATGCAATTACCACGTCCAGGATTTTAACTCGGGGCGACGAGTCCATTTCCTATGACTTTAACCATTACACCACGCGCTTCCTACCTTTTGTGAGTCAAGTTTCCTATACCCCTTTGAATTTATCATACATTTCCACCATTAAACGTTTACACTTTTGTTGCATAATCTATGCGGTTGCATAAGATTATTGTCAATCCCCTGTATTTCTGAAGGGATGGACCTTTTCATGTCACGGGCGGTAATTTCCATGGAATATTACAGAAAGCCCGCGAAATACGTGAAGTCACGTGGGACTGGTTGGCTCTCAGTTTCAGCTTGGACTTCGGGCAGATAAGGCCTATCTGCCTTAGCTGCGGCTCACACTTGCACACGCGCGCTGTGTTTAGTTAGAGAAATATGTTTAGTTAAGTAAATAAAAGTTTAAATACATAATATGGTTTTCTGGTTGATGAATGTCTTGGCAACAAGACTGACATAGAAGAAGAAATGAATCAAGGACGACCAACCAGCAAGAACAGAGAAATAGAAGTCATTGAGAAAGAATAGAAATGACTAGAGATCACCAATGGCCAAAGAAGTAAGTTATGCATCTCTCTATCTACCTGTGTCTATCTCTCCTCCTCTCTCCATAAAAAGAACACGTGTGTATGTACCCAACATGGGTATTTGTGTATGAGTATGCAACACTTTTAGCCGAAATTATGATTTGTTTGAATGCATTAATCAATCGGCTGGGGCTGTAAAATAACCCAACAAGGATTGACATGCCGTAAAATCTACACCACTGCATCGTTGGGCCATTTTATGCCGAGACATTTTGTTTTATTCATTCTTGATAGGTATTCAATCTTTTTTAAACACAATCTTTTTTTCAAATACATTTTTTAAAACTAGTTTTTTTCTATTTAACCCATAGATAAGACCCTAACAGGTACTACCACTCCGGGTCAGAGTGGATCTGAGAGCAATGCTGATGAACATGCTCCATATTTCGCCAGACTGTAACCTCACCATTAAATAGAGTTTACCGTCATACGCAGGACACTAAGACCCTCAGTAACCGCCTTCTAGCACATATATGATAAAACAGGTTGGGCCTTGTCTAGGAGAAGGAAAACTCTGAATTCAAACTTGTTAAACTCTGCTTAAGAAATTGACCTTGTGTCGCATCCTGCTCGTGCGGAGGAGTTAGTATATATATATATATATATATATATATATATATATATATATATGAAAAATATATGGAAATTAATCCGACAGTATGAAATTTAACATTTTGAAAAAACATATGATGTTTGTTATGTAATTGCTGACAGTACTGAAGACCAACTTATCGATTTGGTCGAAACAGTACTGTCAGCAATTACATAACAAACATCATATGTTTTTCAAAATGTTAAATTTCATATATATATATATATATATATATATATATATGACATTTTATCTATATATATATATATATGACATTTTATATATATATATATATATATATATATATATATATAATATATATATATATATATATATATATGACATTTTATCATTTATTTATATTTTAAAAACTTTTATCATAGTCTTTCGAGACTGAATTGCCAATGAATGATATATATATATATATATATATATATATATATATATATATATATATATATATGAAAAAAGGTGGAATGAAAACATCACACAATGCTGTTAAAGAGAAAACAATTTATAATATAATCATAGCTGATACTGATCAATATTTCGATTTTACAAAAATCAACAACAAAATATGACTTAAAAAATAAGCATTGGAGTAAAAAAGCATTGGAGTAAAAAAGCATTGGAGTAAAAATATTACTAAAAAAATAAGCATTTATAGTTTATTGTTTCAGTTTTAACACCCTTGTCATGAAATGGTAATATTTGTAGGTGCAAACCTTCATATTTCAACTTATACTATTCTCACCATTATAACAAGGTGATCATCATTATAAAAATGCACACTGAATGACTGACCACTTGAACAGTTGTAGTGTTGGTCCGGATGGACTTTTTGAAAATATGAAGCGAGAACTCTTAACCCCTTTTTTTTACGTTCAAGAACCACTTCAGAACACTTTAGATATGATATCATTTTGGCACGTTCTTTTTTTATTTTTTTTTATTTTTATTTTTATTTTTTTTTATAACATTTTATACTGAGTGTTGAGAGATAGAGGATTTTACTCTTAACCCCAGCTTTCCTATGGTTACATAACATCATCATCAACAACAACAACAACAACAATAATAATAATAATAATAATAATAATAAAAGAAAGAACTTGTCAACTGGTGGATTTTGCAGTGCCAGCGGATCACAGGGTGAAGTTAAAGGAAAATGAAAAAATTGACAAATATCTGGACCTTGCCAGAGAACTGAAAAAGTTATGGAATATGAAAGTGAAAGTTATACCAATTGTAGTTGGTGCACTTGGAACAGTCCCAAAAGGATTGGAAAAGGGTTTGGAAAGTTTGGAAATCAGAGGAAGAATTTAAACCATTCAGAACACTGCACTGCTGCAATCTGCCAGAATACTCAGAAGAGTCCTGGAGACCTGAGGAGACTTGCTGTCACTCAGACTCCAGTGAAAGACCATCAGCTAACACTGATGTGAAAACTCAAAAGGAGTAAATAATAATAATAATAATAATAATAATAATAATAATAATAATACGCTAGTACCTACCTACGCGTGTCACACTTTAACACGCCCCTTCCCTTGATCCGGAAAACCTTCCTAGTTGGGGAGATGGTAGGCGTAGGGGATGGGTGTAGGGGGATGGGTGTCGTCATCTCAGTTAAATAATGGACAATTTCGTTTTCATTGTGAAGAAAGAAAGAGAAGAAAAAGGAAATGCTACACAGAAAAAATATAAGAAAGAAAAAAAAGATAGAGAATGGAATGGAATAAAAATATAAAAAGAAGGAAAACAAAAGAAAGAGTGATATATATATATATATATATATATATATATATATATATATATATATATATATATATATATATATAATATATAACACAAGGTTAGATGAAAGACGTTGTCTGAACCTCATACGTCGAAATCGACGCGAGAGTCCATCATGTATATATATATATATATATATATATATATATATATATATATATATAGAGAGAGAGAGAGAGAGAGAGAGGGGGGAGAGAGAGAGATAAAGTGTGTGTGTGTGTGTGTGTGTGTGTGACGTGTAACCGGTATGATATATGATACTGGCGTGAATCTCAGGGGGCATCCCCCAGACAACTCCTGCCTCCTTTGTCTCAAATTGACAGGGCTTGGTTTATTGCCCAGTGCCTGAGATGCCTCAAAAGGAATGCCGATGGGGATACAAGCAATTCTTAACACTGACCAACGCATGAGCTTCGGTTTGTACGTGGCTCCACACATAAATCGGTCTTTGCGTAAATCTAGCATGGCGAGATGTCGGAAAATATGTACTTTTGTAACGTGAGTTACAATCAGTAACTCCAGATGCTGGGAGATTCCAAGTATTACTCACCGGATATACCTCAATTGGCTTGGGGGCACGGCTTTGGAATCCATAGTTTTAGCCCTGTGGGATCATCTGCCCTTGATTGGCTGGAAGAGTTGTCTTCCCTCGTGTTTCTGGGGTTTTTTCCTCACCAGGCGTCATGCCTATTTAAGCAGGCAAGCGCCAGATTTAAACTCTCTTTCTTCTCCGAGACTTGATAACTAATGGGTTAGGACAGTTTGTCCACACCTTACTTTTTTTTACCCCCACACAGGCAATGTAGTAAGTGACTTTAGCTTATGGACTCTCCATAAATTTTTTTTTATCTTATCCCATTTCTATGTACGTATATATCTATGTATCTTGTCTCATGTATATGTATTTCATGTCTTAAATGCTTCTCCACGTGCTGTTCTTGTATTAAAGTCCATTGTTATATTTAACACTCTTGGTCGGAGTTGTTTGTTCAACAATAATTAACCTTATCATAACTTTGAACCCAATAGCCCTATTTGAACTTGCCTGATAATTGAGGTTCTTGCAATCCAAGCAAAATTCCTTTAACCATTTCCCACAACAAATACAGGGTGAACCATAAGGATGGGACACATTTTAAATCTTATTTTCTCAGATTACAAAAGCAACACAGAGTACTAGGTATATTTATTACATAACTGGTACACAGGAGTTTTACATGTAATCTAATATTTGAATAGTGTGTCCTTGAGATAGGTTCCATCATGGCGAAAACATTCCGGAGCTCGATTTCTCATATCATGTAAAGTGTGGATTAGCATATCAACTGGAATAGTTGTTATCTCTCTACGAGTGCTGTCCCTCGGAAACAGCACGAAGGATCACCTTTCGGGATGGTGCCACTTGCTTTCCAAAATGGTGTGGACTACATATACAATTTCTTTTGGACTCCGCGGTATTATGAGGTTCACCAAAATCAATACCTGAAATTGATAAAAACTTCATGTAATATTCAAATCTTAGATAATAGATAAAACTCCTGTGTATCAGTTATATAATGAATAGATTTAGTACTCCATATCCTTATCATAATCTTGTGAAATAACATTTCAAATGTTTTCCATCCTTATGGTCTCCCCTGTATTTTGGTTGTTTTCGTGGCGTTATGGTCCAGTTCGAATTCAAAATATTTTCTCTCCGTATCACTCGTTTGAAGAGAAACCAAATCCAATACATGATATTTATTACCCTGCAGAAGATTATAGACACATATCAACTACATATTTATTTAAATATGTATAGATGTTATTTATCCCTTAATCGAAACACTCAGTGTCGGAATATTTTACCAAATATCAATAAATAATCATCATTTGTATATATGTGTGTTCGCATCTCCCTTCAACCTTACAAAACTACTTGCTTTAAAGAATTTTATTTTGCTTATCAAAACACATATGTACCCGAATTAGATTACGTTGCATATTCATCTTTGGGGTTTTTAAAATTGTTGTTGGCATCCTTCCGTCTACGAGAGACGATGGAGTAGTGTCAAGGTTTTTGTTAACTTGAACTGCATAGCCTGGGCGGGTTCATATGGAGGATGAGCTGTTGCCCGTGCAGCAGATCCCCCTTCTCCACACTGCCGCTCTGATCCAAAGGAAAGGTAAGGTACCAATGCAGTTTGGCAACGGTAGTGTCGCAGGAGTTGATGGATAGCACTAGATTTCAGCATCACACCATCTTTTGGGACTCCAGCTCCTGATTTATTTTCGGGGTTTACTCCCCTAGCCTTTCTTTGAAGGCAACAGGGATTCTGTCTCGGACTTCTTGAGTTGATGGGTTGCCAACCAAGGCTAAGGAGCCCATTTCAAACCCATTTGGGGATTTATGCGAGTAGTAAGTACCCCAATCTTACCACTATCGGTGTTCCTGAAAAAGAATTGAGGTTGGGGATATGGTATATTTTGCATTTGTGTATCAGGCAAGCAACAGTACCTTCAGGTCTTTTTTGGGGGGACAGGATAAGTCCACTAGAGGCGTCAGGGTAGTTCTGATGTCCACTTTGTTTATACACATGTATACGTGAAACCCGCTCGTTTTAAAAATTACACGCAGAGTAAAGCAATGCCCAACGTGTCAACGCCACAACTACCCTAATACTACTAACTTCAATGGATACCTTGCAGGCTTGAACTGCTTGATATATATATATATATATATATATATATATATATATATATATATATATATATATATCATCATCATCATCATGTCATGCAATTAGCACGGATATCCATGACAATCTCTCGCCAACCTTCCCTATCATTCATTTTCCCAAGGAGGTCCTCTGCGCAGCATCCAGCATCTTTGTATAGCTGGTCAATGTAGGTCATTGATGGGCGGCCCACACTAGTATGTCCGTGTGTTGGCTTCCACAGGAGAACGTCGCTTATGAGCTCGTCCTTGCTTCTCCAACAGTGCCCGGCATGCCTTGTCCGTCTCACTCGAATGGTTTGTGAGATGGGGGCAGGTGACCATATAGCTGTTTCCTCGTGGGGTGCTGCTTCCACGATTTGTTCAAGACTGCACACAGCATTCTTGTGCAGCTTCCATCCAGCTTATTCTCAAGGCGCCTCGTAAAGGGTCCAGGTGGTGCGGCCATACATCAACACTGATATAACCACAGCCTGGAAGAATTGTCGCTTTAACTTGTCAGTGAGATCGGATTTCCATATTACTGATAATTTGTTTGTGGCCGACCACGCTTTTCCTATTCGTGTATTTATGTCGCTTTCTGTGGATATGATATTACTACCTAGGTATGTGAATTGTTCTACTGGCTTAAGGGGCTTACCGTTGAGTGTAGATATGTCTCCTTTTCTTTTGAAACATATGAACTCAGTTTTATCGGAGTTCAAATATAGGTCAATATATATATATATATATATATATATATATATATATATATATTTATATATATTGTTGGTTGATTTTGAGTCCACGTATGCTTCTTTATAAACGAATTAATTTGTGTATCAATTTTGTTCTTGTGAACGTTTTTGTGATATCAGAAAGCGTAGGAAATGTATAAGTTAACAAAATATAGAGCAAAAAACAGAGTTCGAATACTTAACCATTGTTTTGTCCCGGGTTTGCTTTATTTTCACAATATTTCAGGTGACCTTCACCCTTTGTCAAAGTATTTTTTGACAACTAGCTATAATGTAATTGAAAAATGAAATAAAATGAAATATATATATATATATATATATATATATATATATATATATATATATATATGAGTTAAGAGTAAGGAAATGAATCCGACGGTAAATGTATAGATAAAAGCGTATCACACAATGTTGTTAAGATGAATATATTTTTATATCATTTTCATAGCTAATATTGAACAATATTTCGATTTATAAAAAATCATCATCAGAGCATAAGGATAATTAGGTCCGTTTTTAGATGTAAATGTTTTTAATCCAGACTCATCGGGAGAGAAGCAGAAAATAATTTAAATTCAAACCAGAAGCATAGTTTTTCCCAAAAAGCGTGTAAGCCATGCGATCGCTTCGTCTTTGTTCATTCGTTGAGTGTTTCGTTAACGTCATGTACATGTCGCTACATCGTGTTT
>CM042161.1:3258421-3333421 GCA_023376005.1 Doryteuthis pealeii | reverse complement strand
TTTTTCTAACCATAATCAAATCCTCATGACATTCTTTTTCTTCATCCCGAACATTATTCCCACACCTTTTCTTTCCTTTTTCTTTCTTTCCTTTTTCTTTCTTTCGGTTATTTCATAGTTGAGTAATATGAGTGACCCAGGAAAGACAGAACCCAAAATTATTTATTTATTTTCGCATTAAACTAACCTGAACCCCACCCTAACCCTAACCCTAAACCCTAAACCCTAACCCTAACCCTTGTTGGACTTTAACTTAAAAAAAATTAAAATGAACAGCTTTATTACAAAAATTTGTGGGTTCTGTTTTTTTCTGGATCAGCCTGTAATATTATGTTACTCAACTAGGGTTAGGGTTAGGGTTAGGGTTTAGGATTAGTTTAATGGGAAAATAAATAATTTGGGTTCTGTTTTTTTCTGGGTCACCCTGTAATATCATGTTTCTCAACTAGAAATAACCCTTCTTCTTCTTCCTTCTTTCTTTCTTTTTCTTTTCTTTCTTTCTTTCTTTCTTCTCTTCTTTCTTCTTCTTTCTTCTTTCCTTTCTTTCTTTCTTTCTTTCTTATCTTTCTCTTCTTTCCTCTTTCTTTCTTTCCTCTTCTTTATCTCTTTCTCTTTCTTATCTGTCCTCTATTCTTACTTTCTATCTTCTTTCTTCTGCGCTTCTTTTCTTGCCGCTTTTTTCTTTCTTTCCCCTTCTTTCTTCTTCTCTTCGCTTTACTTTGCTTTCTTTCATATCTGTTCTTTCCCCTCTTTCTGGTTGCTTCTCTTCTTTACCATCTTTCTTTCTTTCCGCTTTCTGTTCTCTTTTTTCTTTTCATATCTTTACCTCTTTCTTTCTTCTCTTTCTTCTCTGTTCTTCAATAATTAAATCTGTCTTTATACTATCTTTCTTTATTGATCAATATGTATTTAATCCCTTTCTCAATTTCGTCTTTCTCGTTACTTGCTTTCTTTCTTTCTCGCAATATTGCTTAATCCTTTCAGCACATTTCTTAAATCTTCCCCCTTCATCTATTATCTTCTTCTCTTTCAGTTTCTCGATCAATATCTTCCTGCTTCTCTCTTCTCTTTTCTTTTCCTTTCTTCTCTTCTTCTTTACCTACTTGCGTTTCTTGTCTTTCTTTCTTTCTTTCCGTTGTCTTGGGATAGGCGACCATCAATGAAATCCCTTGTTCACTATTTCCTTCTCTCTATGGATCCTGAATATATCTTATCCCCGACCCTGTAATGTTCCAATCACACAGTTTCACATCCACCCACCACAAACCAACAATCGGTCTTACCGCTCCACGTGCACTATTCCCTGTTTGTCGGTCCTAATATAACAATCGGTATACTTCGCCGAATGGTTGTTATGCGGATCATTCATTATTTAACCCTAATGGTTTCAAAGCTTAGCCTGACACCTTGAATTTCTAACAGCGACAAGTACCCTCGTCACGACCTGTTCAATATGCGCACTTATGACCCTAACAACTATTATGAGATAAGCGGCAAAGCTAACACGAACTCGCGAACTGATGACGCTTCATTTCAACTAGCCGTTTTTCCTCCCCCTCCCTCCCCGTCCCTCCCAGTAATCACCCTACGCCTATTCAGATAATAGCTTCAGCAAAATGACGAGATACACATAGAAATTGTAACAATGCATACCACCATAAGGGAAATACAACTATCCTTCGACACTTCTTCCCAAGATTTTTAGTTAATGTCGCAAGCAACGCTTTCATGTAATCAAGATACTAAGTATCGTGCATCGTGTTATTATGAGTGAATGTATAGCGTGTATGAGTGTGTGTGTGTGCTTTGTAGTAATGAGTGTGGTGTGTGTGGTGTATGTATGAGTGTGCTGTGTGGTGTGGTGGTGTGTGCTTGTGAGTGAGTGTGTTATATGTTTGTGTAAAAGTGTGTGCTTGTGTGATTCCAGACATAATGTGTGTAACCCTGATTTAACACTAGTTCGGTGTTTGTGTTTTGGTTGAATCTGATAAACCGTAAATTTGTGTTGTATGTCTAAAATGAGAATATGTAATGGCAATGAACGCTCGGTTTATGAGAAATGGTAAAATGTCATGGGAAAATTGAAGATCATACAAGTATCACGCATCGTTAGTAATCCAAATCTTCCTGCTGGATCAATTCCGTAAATTGCATTTCGAGCCCTCTCGCGATATGAGATAACACAGCTGTAGTAGGCGGATAAGATACCAAAATCCTCACTACTCTCCTCCAAAATCCAATAAGAGCATTACAAAATATTATTAGGGCATTAGTATAATAGCTCTAATCAATCACGACCTTTGTCACGGGCATACGTGTAATTCCTACGGAGCGACGTTGCGCTAACAAGATCTTACCTGGCATTAATCAACGACAGCTGCTTATGAAATCCTTTCTCTGAATGAGAACATTTGACAACATTGTTATTCCCGACGCCTTGTTCATCAATCAGTCCAAACCTATCCAAAATGATGATTTGTACAGCGATGTCCTGCTCGTGCGGTACCGGCATTGTTGGTATAATGCTATATAGATGAGTGTGTAGCCTTGCGATAGATATCAGGGGCAACCACGTTGTGTAAGTGCAGTAGGAGCAAGTAATACTGAGTAGTGTTAATTTAAAATGCATTGTGTTGTGTTGTATACCTATTAAGCATGAGTCCCACTAACAAGTAGTGTAGTGGTGCACCAAGTGTCGTGATTGTACATTTGCGTAGAATTGTATGAGTAGGGATGTGTGTATGTGTGGTTGCGTGCGTGCGTGGCGTGGTACATTGTGTGTTTGCATTGAATGAGAGATGTGTTTATAAAATAGTTTCCATCACTCTGATAGTCATCTAAGTGTCGTGGTGAATTATATGGGAGTTGTGTGTTGTGTGTATTTGCGCGTTTACATCTTTTGGTGATGTAAAAACCATGATCTCGTGTGGGTGTGAATGCGGTTTTATTGTTGTTTTGAGTGTCTTATATATTATAGTGTAAAGGGTGATGTGTAGAATAAAAGTTATCCTTACCAGCGGAAAAGGCCAAATAGCCTCCAACCACATTTTAACGTGACCTACAATGGCCTGTGTGCATTTGTTGTGTGTTGTAAATGTACCTGGGGCAGGTTGGTAGGTCGGGGATAAAGTTGGTGTTATAAGTGTGTTTGTGTGTATGTGGGGGTAAATATAGTTTCTGTTGTTTGTGTGTTGAGTGTGTGGTCCATTTGTGTGTGTGCTGTATATGTGTGTGTATCTTTAACCCTTTGCGAACAGTGTGCTTCCGCCGTCATTTGGCAACCCGCAGACCCGTTTGTCAAAAGGAAGAGCGGAACAGCGTTCAATTGCTGTTGGTGTAAGCCAGTCATCATCTGTGGCTCCGATCAGCTGCCGGCCTCCTCCGCCCACCGTGCCCGCTGCACATTCCTGAAATCTTTCGCCAAAAACTCTTTCAAACTGTGCTATCGCATGGTTATCAAGCAGTGCGCAAGTCGGGGCATAGCTTATAAGTTACTCTAGGTCATGGCAACTAAAAGCCACACAGAGTTTTTAGGACAATTTTAAATTGCAACCTGTTCACCGGATACACATATATGTGAAACGTGGAGAGCAAGATTTTCAACCTCTCGCCCAACAATAAGTGTAAAAAAGAGCAGAGACATTCTTCAATGGCATATGGAATGAGGAATGAGAGTTTTGTTCTCTCAAACATAAGACCAAACATTTGAAGAAATCGCAAGGTCTCATTCAAGCTCATGTTCTCATTAACACAGGAATTAATAAACTCATAGAGGTATGTTTAAGTTTTGCTTTTGTTAAATTGTGTATTTTTTAATTATTTAACAGTTAACTTAATAAACCTATTAGTACCTATTTTTGTTATACAGTGCGCTATCAAGTATCTTTAGTACTGTAAGTACGCCCAGACTGTATAAGTTATGAGAACCACTGGTCTATCGATATACACATACATCAAAAAAAGGCATATATATATATTTACTGAGTTTGGCGAGGGTCAGGAATCGAACTAGGGAACCTAGTTTTTTTTAGCCGCCCGAATGCTTCGCTGACTGAGACTAACCCGCTCCCTATTAACCAATAAAAAATTCAAATTAGACCTTTTTATAAAAACAGGCCCGACTATTTTTAAACAATTAGTGTTAAAAATTACCATAATTTAATACTCCAGTTCAAAGTAAACGGTTTGAAAGAAATAATACTACATAAATGAAATATAAATAAATTCAATTCAAAGCTAATACAACCTCAAATCATTTGTAGACAGTACCAAGCCGAAGGTTTCTGTTAGCCCAAACTGCATTTGTCCCTTACCTAATCTGATACTGATCACAAGCGCAGTGTTGGCACGAGAGTGAATCTGCTGCATGGGCATACAGCTTATCCTCCACATGAACCCGCCCAGGCTATGTTAGTTCAAAACAGAGAGGAGCGGAGAGAGAAGAGGAGAGAGAGAGACGAAAGAGAGAGAGAGAGAGAGATAATTCGTTTTGACACTAACTCCATTCGTCTCAGTTAGACGGAAGGCTACCAAACACCAACACCAACACCCATGTAAAGTTGGACCCAAAGTTCGATTTACGTAGAGAATCCACGCACAAACCGAAGCTCATGCGATGGCCATGTTTAAACATGCGTATATGCCGTCGGCATTTCTCTTTTGAGGGCGTCTCAGCACTGCGTAAATAAAACCATTCTGCACCTTTAGACGAAGGGGCAAGGTCTTCTTATGCCTGCGGGATCCCCCTTGGATCAAGCTAATATATATATCTTCTGCAGAAGACCACAGAAGCCGAAGTTTCTTATGTCAAGTAAGTGGATCGCGAAAATAAGTAAGGGAACTGTATTTCTCTTTTCATTACACAAACTCTATCACTTACAGAAAATAATTCAATTACCAATGCTTTTTTCCCGCCGGTCGGGCATGGTGGGCGTTAGAAATGCACCGACTGCTACCTCTGCGCCAGGGGTAAGGACTCCCCCAAGTTTGGCTGACTTGGCGACCCGTGATGTCTTAAGGATTAGCAGCCAGGTGGATGAGCAGTTCACGACTTGCAAGTACCCAGCTCTGCTATCTTAGGGCTAGACGGGCTGGTCGGAAGAGGCCCCTCCGATCAATCGCGCTGGTCAACGTCAAAGCCCTAGCAGCCATTAATGATTTTCCCAAACACCTATTGCCCTGCATGGCAAGCCCCAACCCCTTTTATCATATGGTGCTTAGAAGCGGTTGCGCTGCGGGTCTACATGTCCTGGAAAATTGACGTTAAACTCTATCTGCATGGTGAGTTCCAGTTTGGAGCGTTTGGGAATGTAGAAGCACCCCTTCCAGGTCACCTATTCTCCCTGGATTCCACTCTTGACCGGAAATGGGTAGATTACCTGTTAGGGTCTCCCGTCTATGTGTTAAATAGAAAATGTATTTATCTAAAAAAATGTATTACATTAAAAGAATTATGGATTTATTCAAACATTATAATCTGGACATTAAAATGACCTCACTGAGTTAGATAAATGAAATTCTTATCTCTACACATAACAATAACACATTTATTCTTACGAAAAGGCAGCGTCGTCCTCCTTGAGCTGGAAGTAAGGATGGTCATGTGTGTCTGCCGGATGGGGCATGAATGGACGCAGCCCCCAAAAAAGCATCTCTATGCAGAACTTTTTATCTGGAAAGGGAGGAAAAATACCAAAGAAAATTGATTATCTTCCAGCTGCGATTTAAGGATGTCTTAAAAGTGATAAGAATATCAAGTGCTTTGATACAGTCACTTCCATATCAGTACGAATAAATAGAAACTTCGCACAGGACCGCCCTCCTCCGTTGCGAAGCTAATCAGGTTTGAAGTCAACCCTTTTGGCGACATAACAAACCATGAAGCAACTAAAGAGGTCAAGCGAAGAAAGCGAGGCTAACAAGTAGCACCGAGCACATAACCAACATCTATTCAGGGACTATAGCTCTTTACGCGGGCTAATTGCGACCAATCTATGTTGTCAGGCGGGCCCTGCTTTTGTCGAACATTAACCTTTGCCTTCAAAAAAGGCGTTGTAACTCAGGGTGCACGAGAAATAAATTAACGTTTCCAAGTACTGCGAGAGGCCAATGATGATGAATAGATGGATGATTGATGAAAAGCAGAAATTGACACACATTACTGGTTACTTTCCTATTCCTAAGATCTAACAAGATGCATTTAAAGGGGAACCCATCTGTAAACTGATAAATATCATATTTATATATTTATTGATCTAATTCGTAGTGGAAAAAAAAGAAGACGGTGAGCTAGAGGTTTTACAGCTGGGGAGTGCGTATTTATGTGATTCTCTCTTAGGGTCTTCTCATCTATGGCGTAAATACAAACAAAACATAAGTTTTAAAATAATGTTTTAATAAATTGAGTCTTTAAAACATCACTGATAGATGGTTTTAACCTTACTAAGAACTTTTGTTAGTATAAATATAGGGTGTCCAGAAAAAAATCAAGAACCCAACAAATTTTTAAGAAATAGTGTTTAAATTAATTAAACTGGTGGTGTGGGTGTTTATATAGAGTTAGAGTAGTTTAAAGTGTTAGGATGTAATAGTGGATTTAAAAATAGTAGATCTAAAGAGGGTTAGTGTTGAATACACCTCGATAATGGTATGTTTTAAGAATAATTTTCATCCTTTTATCTTACAGTAAGTGTGACAGCCGTGTTTGCACCGCGTGAGATCTGTGTCTTCTTCAGGCATTGAAATTATTATGGTTGTTGCGGAGCGTCACAGGAATGCATTTTGGCGATGTAAATATATCTGGCAGTGGTGCGTGGGTGGATTTTATGGTCCATATGAATCAAAATTACAACACTCCACTTTATTTATAAAACCAGACCACATATTAATTATTATAAATATTAATATATATTATAATATATATTAATATTAATAATATATGAGAAGTAAACAAACAGAGATGTTTGTGATTATGGCTATTTTCAGCCGACAATATTTGGGAGATATATTGATGTCTAGTATAATTGAATAAATCGATCCCTCCTCCTTTGAATTTTTGAGAGAAATTGTTATATTAATATCAATTTAACAATATAATTTAAATTAAGGCGGGAATTATTATACCTTATATTAATATATTAAAGGCTAAACAAAATCTGAGTAATAAATTTCCTGAATCTCCCCAATCGGTCAATGGCGATAAAATCCATAATTTTATATAAAAAAGAAGCGTCGATGTATAACAACTAGGTTACAAAAGACACAAGGCGACCTATCAAAATATCGGACATTATTCTGCCAAATATAATTCCCAATGCCTCGAAACATGACAACCAATAAGTAAAACACGCTGTCCGCAGTAATGTAAAGATATGAGAATAAATGAAAAATCTATTTTTACTATGAATTAGAACTTTATAAACAATTTTGCTGTGCTCTTTTAGATAAATTGAAAGAAATTTTAGAGCCTAAAATTTAAATTAATAAATAGTATGTATAATAAATTACCTGTAACCTTAAATTAATTAATAATAATATTGGTAGAGAAATTGAAGACTAAAATTCCGAACTAACGATAATTTAATTGAGTGTAAGGAATTAGGTACGGACAAACCACGCGTGTATGTTAAATGGAAAAATTGTATTTATATGGTCGCTCCGAGCTACGCTTATTTCTGTACTGTTTAACGTCCCTTCCTCCGCAATGAATATTAGTGATCTTGCTTATCAATTAAAATGTGAACATTTCATCTTATAATTATTATATATTAATATATTAATATATATATATAATTATATTAATATATTAATATTATTATAATATAAATTATATATATATATATATATATATATAAGTGTTATCTCTGGTTTAACGGGAGAAAATTAAATATTCTTATAAGAGAAGGCCGCAAAATGGATTATGTTTTAAAATGTTGTATTATTTTGTATTTTGTATTTACTTATGTTTATGGATGCGTGTCTTGTACAAGGTATCAGCTTCAACATCAGATGAATCTCTAAGGGAATTCGTATATCCCACCTCAGTAATTTCCAGTCATTTCTTGCTTGGCCGAAGAGCCATTTCTGAACCCGTTCTATTAAATATAACTAAATTATCATTCGTTTATATGTATGTAGTTTTTTCTGTATAAACTGATCATATCTGTATAAATGATCGTACTGATCATAACTGAGCATACTGTCATATTCTGTATAAATTATCATACTGTATTATATCATATTCTGTATATAACTGATCCATATTCTTATAAAAACGATCATAACTATCATCTGATCATATTCTGTAAATGATCAACTGTTAAAGATCACTCTGACAGACCATATTCATACTGGATCATTTCTGATAACTGATATCTGTAATCTGAAATCATATTTTATCTGTAGGTAATCATACTCGTCTGTTATTGATCATATATCATATTCTGATATTCATAACTTGATCATAATTCTTTATCTGTCATTTCTCTGATCATACTGAACTCTGTCATCTTGAATCAATTTGTATCTATCATCTGTATTGCTGTCATAATTCTGATACGATCATATCTGTAATACTGATCTAATCTGTTACTGAATCACTGATCTATGATCATCTGTCTAATTCTGAACTGTCATCCTGTAATATCTGATCATATTCTGGTATTTATCTTTACCTTCGTATATGACTATTTGTCTTTTTTTACATTATTATTACTGCCCTATGCCACACTTCCCCTGACTGCCCCTTTTTGCCCTCACGCCCTACAACCTTTCAGGGCATGCTAGATCCCGATTATGGTGGACTTATTTCTTCCCTTGAATACTTTATTAATTTATTAATATCCATCCTGTTTTACAATATGAGATAATTTTACTATGATTATAATGTTCACTTTAATTGTGTTTTTGACTGTTTCTTGTCGTTAATGATACGTGGAGGGAGAACAAGATGAAGTACGAAAAATACAAGGGTCTACCACGACTATCAAATTCAGCGAACAACGCGTGCGACGTGCTGAAACTGGACAGCTGTTTCGACCTATTAAGTCTCATTAGCAGTGTATACCGTGACCCCCCTCCCGAAGCTCTCCAATATCAACTAGTCAATGGTAAACCGGAACTGTATAACCATAGTATTGTAGTTGCATCCACAATCTTACAGAGGACAAGGCCACCCTCGTCGAGCGAACAATCCAGTGATCCGAGTTTGAAATCTTACTGTTACATAATTATTAGATTCTTAATATTTATGTACAGTAGTGTAGAAATCAAAATGGCAGTTATAAGTTGCAGCCCACGGCCTTGAAGGATGTGTACAAGGCTTGACCTCATCCTGATCCGTTCCGGTGGATACCGTGAGAATCGGTGGAGGAAACCCTCTTCCGTTTAGATTAGAAAATAGATTTTAGTCAGTCGGCCAAAACCTACGACGTGGTGAGTCGTGTTATACACGCTCCGACTCGATCTGCGCAGGTAGTCTGGTGGGGATTTCGAAATAAAATGTTGATCTAAGTAAATCGAAGTCTTGTGTTTATTATCTAAAAACTACCAATGCACAGGGCTTCTGATAAAGAGAAATCCCCAATGAAAGACCAGACACGAAGTCCCCAAGAGAGGTCCAGACGAAGAAAGAGATGTTAGAAGAGACCTAGAAGAAGACGTAAGATTATCAAAAAACGTCTGAAAAAGAATAGAAGAATAGAAGTAAGTAAGTAAAGAGTATACAACATTACCTGGCATGCACGGTTTGGTTTGTTTGTTTTGTTTTACGCATATCAAACCTCAGTGGGTCATTTAATGCCGATAAAGTTTTTGAAATAAATCAATTCTTAATGGATAATACAATTTTTAATAAATACATTTTTCTATCTAACCCATAGATGGGACCCTAACAGTACTACCACCTCCGGGTCAGAGTGGACCAGGGAGCAATGGTGCATGAAGGGGTGCTCCACATTCACTAAACCTCCAAAACTGGAACCTCACCATCAGATAGAGTTTGACGTCATTCCCAGGACATGTAGACCTACAGCCCACCGCCTTTTAGCACCCATATGATAAAGAGGGTGGGGCTTGCCATAAAGGGCAATAGGGTTGGGAAAATAGGGGCTTAGGGCTTGACGTGACCAGCCGATTGACGGAGGGGCCTCCTCCGACCGCCCGTCTAGCCCATACTAGGCCAAAGTGGAGTATGCAAGTCATGAAACTGCTCATTCACCTAGGCTCTATCCTTAACATCAACGGTCGCCACCCACGGCCAACAGTTGGCCATTTGGGGAGTCTTACCCCTCTGCAGAGGTGCAGTCGTGCATTCTAACGCCCCACCGACAGGCGGGGCATGCACGGGTACTTTAGCTAGTATAACATATATCGTTTCTCAATATTCTGGCCCACTGCTGGTATTTTTATTTGCTTTTATTCTTTCAGCTTTGGTTAAGAGTCACTCGGTTACTGTTACGCCCGCTGTTTCTTTTGTCGAAATTATTAAGTTCATTTTTATTGCTTTTGATTTGATACGTTGCACCTCAAATCATGTTGAAGGGATTGGGTAATTTTTTTTCTTTCCTTTCTTTTCTTTTTAGATTCGGTTTGTTAAGTCGATACAAATCAAGTTATAATTTGTCATACAGTTGGCGATTACAAACTTTTTTTTTGTTTAAACACGGGGATATTGCGATCTTTGTAGACAGGTTCATTCAGACATATATCCTCAATTTTATTTTACCTTCTTAATCGCAATGTTATGGTCTGTCTGAAATTATTTTTTAAATGAGGTTATCATTTGTTGTATTTGGCTCGCCCTGTCGGTGGGGCTTAGAATATCCTGATTCTACACTCTCCAGGGGTTTTGTTTGTTTGTCTGTTTGTTTGTTGGTTGGTTGGTTGGATTTTACGGCATGTCACTTCTTGAGTTATTTTATGCGGAAGACCTTTCTTTTATTCATTCTTGAGGGGTATTCAATTTTTTAAAACTATTTTTTTTCAAACACTTTTTTTAGAATACCTTTATATATATCTAAACCATACATGGGATGGTAATCTTTAACTTGTTCCTCGTAAATTCCTACTATAAAATAAACTGAACCCCCTATTTTATGTCCATGTTTTTGTATTAAATGTTTTATTTTTCATGCACCCGTTATTTTACAATATTAAATATATTTTATTTATTTATTTTAATATTCACTTCAATGTGTATATTCTAAAAAAAATTATTTTGTGAGAATGGTTAGTTTTAAAGTGGGGGTTCGTTTTACACTTCAACTTTTTACTCGTAAATTCCTACCATAAAATTAAGCTTGGCTCAGATAAAGCCCAAGCCTAATTTTATGGTAGGAATTTACGAGTAAAAAGTTGAAGATTACCTTTTGTTGTTATTTCTTTTCTTTTTGGCTTTGGTTCTCTAAAATAAAAACGTCAGATTTTAATCATCGTCGACGAAAAAACAAAATTACGGTCATAAAAGGAGGATCTAATTGATGTCTAAATTGTAAAACGAGCCCCCACTTTAAAACTAAACATTCTCACAAAATAAAAACTTTTAGAATATACATATTCAAGTGAATATTAAAATAAATAAAGAAAATATATTTAGTATTGTGAAATAACGGGTGCAAGAAAAATAAAACATTTATTGCAAAAACACGGACATAAAATGAGGGTTCAGCTTATTTTATGGTAGGAATATACGAGGAAATAGTTAAGGATTACCCATCGGATTCTAACAGGTACTACCACTTGGGGCCAGAATGGACCTAAGAATAATAACGATGAAGGGATACTCCATACTCTCCAGAGTTCCAGAAATAAAACTTCACTGCTAGGGCCGTGTTAGCTCAGTCGGTAGAGCGTTCGGCTAGAAACCACAAGGTTTCTAGTTCGATACCGGCCCTCGCCAACTCAGCGTATGAATAACACAGGGATCTGTGCGGTAAACTAAGGAGCTGATGGTAGATGGGGCGCTCCACCTCAGATGCAAAAACAATCTCCTTGATCTAGTGCTAGTGAAAAGGGGATAGACTCCGTCACTGATTGGTTGATACCGACTTTAGGCCACCCCGACGACTTTATTTTACTTTACTTTACTTACTAGATGCAGTTTAACGTTACACTCAGGACACCTTGACCCTCAGCCACCGCCTTCAACCACATATGAGATAAAAAAGGGTTGGGGGTTTGCTGTGAGGGCAACAGGGTTTGGACAATACGTGCTAGGGTTTGATGTGATTAGCCGATTGATTGGAAAGGGGGCTCGCCAACCACCCGTCTAGTCTAAGTAAGGGGCAAAATCGATTGTTGCATGTCATGGACTATTCAGCCACGAGGATTCCATCCTTAAGCATCACAGGTCGCGACTCAAGGCAACAGGTTGTTCCATTGGGAGTCTCACCCCTATGCAGTCGGTATATTCTACAATCCCACCGGCAGGGCGTGTTTTGTGTGTGTGTGTGTGTGTGTGTGTGTGTGTGTGCGTGTGTGTGTGTTTGTTCTTATATGTCTGTAAGTTTCAATCTAGTTCCATATATTTCGCCATGGTGGTTAAACTCCATAACGAAATATAGTATCATACACAGGACATTCTTAATGGAGTTCTTATCCCACTGTCGAAGATACACTTGGTTTATTCTAAGGGCTGAACTTGCACAAAGGTGTCAAAATTAAGGTGACTCAGAAAAAAACAGAACCCACAAATTTTGTAATAAAAGTGTTAATTTTAACTATGTGGGGGTCTAGTGTTAAGGTTTAGGATTAGGGTTAGGGTCAGGATTAGGATTAGGGTTAGGGTTGGGGTTTAGGGTTAGTTTAATGGGAAAATGAATAAATAATTTGGGTTCTGTTTTTTCTGGGTCAACCTGTATACCGGTGACCCAGAAAAAACAGAACCCACAAATTTTGTAATAAAACTGTTAATTTTAACTAGGGAGGTTTTGGATTAGTGCTAGGGTTAGGGGTTAGGCTTAGGCTTATGGGTTAGGGTTAGGGTTGGGGTTAGGGTTGGAGTTTAAGGTTAGTTTAATGGGAAAATGAATAAATAATGTGGGTTCTGTTTTTTCTGGGTCACCCTAATTTTGACACCTTTGTGTAAGTTCAGCCATTCTAAGCCCCGCAGAAAGGTTGAGAATTTAATGGAGTACTCAATCGTAGAGACAAAAACAACAGAAGGTCGTAAAGCAGAGTGACCGAAACCTTGTGATGAAAACTAAAGAAAAATTATAATGAAGTCCATTACTTGAGTATTGGAATCTCTATTATCACTATTTCTCTGAATGTTTGAGACGAGGCTTGATGATTAGTATTGTCTGCGTTATTCGGACTATTGTCCCCATCTTCATTGTTATTTGTACAACGTTTCGGTCGATGTGTCCTCCGGCCTTCTTCCCGAATTCGAAAAGAAGGTTCACAAGTCCGAAAAGAAGGTTCCCAAGTCCTAAAAGAAATACCTGAAGAAGACCGGAGGGTACATCGGACGAAACGTTGTACACATAACAATGAAGATGAGGACAATAGTCCGAATAACGCAGATAATACTTTATTATCATGTTTTATTTTTCTAATAATTAAAGGTAAACCAATAAAAAAAATTATAGTAAAATTTGGCTAATTTAGACATTATGTTATATACCCCTTTAAATATCGGGTATAAAAATGTTTCAATCGAATATAACCAAAAGATGAAATGAAGAAAAGAATGAAAAAAAAGTGAGAGAGAGAGAGAGAGAGAGAGGAGAGAGAGAGAGAGAGAGAGAGAGAGAGAGAGAGAGAGAGAGAGAGAGAAAGAGAGAGTTAAATCAAGATTATTATACTTTTTATATATTGAACTATTTAGCAATAGCTCTTAAGTAAACATATCAAACGTTGTAATAATTAAATTATCATACAGTGGTATATCCACAGGCCCTGCTAGTAATTATAAATGCCCTGTCGATAGGGTTTTAGAATACGCTGACTACATCCCCCGTGGAGGGGGTAATACCCCCCACCCCTCAACAAAAACGAGTGTCCTGTGTATGATACTAAATTTCATCTGGTGGTGAGGTTCCAGTTCTGGAGATCTGTGGAGTATGGAGTAGCTCTTCATTGCTCTTACTCTCAGTTCTTCTCTGACACGGGGTGATAGTATCTGTTCGGGTCCCATCTAAGTAAACATATCAAACGTTGTAACAATCAAATTATCATACTGTGATATATCAACAGGTCCTGCTGGTAGTATAAGATTCGGCTGACTTTTGATTTAGGTCAGAAAATTAAAACGGAAAGTATTTTGGTGATCCCCAATGACAGTTTAACTACAGTCAATGAATTAACATTTTGCGAATTGGATTATGGTTTTAGGGGATTAAGGTTGTTTTTAATTACGTATTGCTTGAAAAAAATAAACAAAAAAACAAAACAAATTACTATACATTTAATTAACCATTGAAATTAATTATTGAATCTATTATTGAAACAGTTGTTTGTGTTAGTATTGCAATATATAATTTCAATTAAACTTAGTTTTAAAAAATATTTTTGAACATTGAATGTATAGTAATTTGGGTTAATTTGGGTTTTTTGGGGTTTATTTTTTTTAAGCAATACGTAATTAAAAACAACCTTAATCCCCTAAAACCGTAACCCAATTCGCAAAATGTTAATTCATAGACTGTAGTTAAACTGTCATTGGGGACCACCAAAAAACTTTCCGTTTTAATTTTCCGATCTAAATCAGAAGTCAGCCTAAGATTCTTTCAAATATCCAAACACAATAATCTTTTAACTGTTATTAAAAGTTTTACAGTTCAGCTGTTACAGCGTTATTTGATATTATTTTTTTCTTCTTATTGAAAAAAAAAGCATGGAAAATTTATATCACAGATGTATGCAAGGAAAACAACTGGTGTTCACTATGTCCATATGAAAAATCGGTTTATTAACTTTTAATAAAAATTGAACGAAATCAACACAAACACATCCTTTATTATTTGGCCGACACAAAACTTAAAACGCTGGACTTTCGTTAGTTCTACTTGCTCAGAAACCAATTATGTGAGCGAGCTTTGTTCATGAGTCTCTGTGGGGGCTGGTTATAAAATGATTTAAGGCGGAATGTTTCATGTCTCAATTGCTTTCTAAGGAATATATATATTATACTCCATACTCCAATATATATATATATATATATATATATATATATATATATATATATAGATGTGTGAGAATGGGAAATGAATCCGACAATATGAGGAAAAAATGAGTAAAGAAAGAAATGTAGATGGATAAAAATGAATTTTTATCGATATCACTTTTAATCGATATCACTTACACATGTGTTTCGGTCTGTTTATCAAATGTATACGAATTTACGTTATTATTATTATTAAAATAATCAGATGGAGTTGAAATGATGATGATAATAATAATAGGAAAAATGCATAAAATGTTCCGTACACAGATTTTGCCGACCTTCATCAGAGTAGTATTTTTTTTATTGATAATAATATAACATATATATATATATATATATATATATATATATATATATATATATATATATATAGATTTCTGGATGTTTGTTTATTTAGAAACGTTGCTGAATAAAGTATATATTAAATTTTTACTTGAAGGCACTTACAACGCATGTATCGCATAAAATTCGATACTTTTTCTTATAGAAAATGAACTTGACAAGTGTAATCCCATCAAAGGATGGCTCGATGTGTAGAATACCGTACAGACTGTTTCGACTTTATTAAGTCTCATCAGCTGATGAGACTTAATAAAGTCGAAACAGTCTGTACGGTATTCTACACATCGAGCCATCCTTTGATGGGATTACACTTGTCAAGTTCATTTTCTATAAGAAAAAGTATCGAATTTTATGCGATACATGCGTTGTAAGTGCCTTCAAGTAAAAATTTAATATATATATATATATATATATATATATATATATATATATATATAATATAATATAATATATATATAATATGATATATTCTAAAAAAAATAATAATATAATATATATATATATATATATATAATATATATATATATATATATATAATATTATAATATTATTAAATAATAATATAAATATATATATATATATATATAATATTTATATTATTATTTATATTTTTGCTTGAAGGCAATTACAATGCATGTATCGCATAAAATTCGATACTTATAGAAAATAATCTTGACAAGTGAATCCCGGCAAAGGATTGTTCGGTGTGTAGAACATCGTACAGACTGTTTCGACTTTATTAAGTCTCATCAGCGATGTATATTAACGATTTCCCTCCGACAGAAATCGAAGCCGGGACCTCAGCAGGCATAGTCAGAGACCATATTGCCTCGGCCACGGTACACACCAATCAATCCCTGCGAAATTAACCTTGTCAATGATACTTACACGCCTCTACCATAATAGGTAAGGGGACGTTGAGTGAAAAATAACAAACCAAGCATTATGCTCTTCGGCGAAGTGAATAAGATTTTTTGGATGTTTGTTTTTTAGAAACATTGTTGGGTAAAGTATATATTATTATTTATATTTTTGCTTGAAGGCAATTACAATGAATGTATCGCATAAAATTCGATACTTATAGAAAATAATCTTGACAAGTGAATCCCGGCAAAGGATTGTTCGGTGTGTAGAACATCGTACAGACTGTTTCGACTTTATTAAGTCTCATCAGCGATGTATACTAACGATTTTCCTCCAACATACTTCATTCAACAATGCTTCTAAAAAACAAACATCCAATATATATATATATATATATATATTATATATATATATATATATATATATATATATATATATATATATATATATGCATAAACTATGTTTTAGTTTATATTTATTTGCATTGGAACAATTTTGCTACCATTGGTTTCTTGCTGTGTAGCAGTCATCAGGCAATGAAAGTGTTTTTTCGTTGCCTGATGACTGCTACACAGCAAGAAACCAATGGTAGCAAAATTGTTCCAATGCAAATAAATATAAACTAAAACATTTATTTATCTATTAACGCTCTATCACGGATATTGAGCACTCTTCTAATAACACTGTGCGTTGGATTACTACCGCTTCTTCATGTATAATAGTGCCATCCATACTTATATATATATATATATATATATATATATATATATATTATATATGCATTGCATTGTTCCTAAATAAGGTTGCTAAGGATGCTATTAATTGTTGCTAGGAAAGTTGTCACGTACGCTTCTTACGGTTGCTAAGAACGGTTGCTACGGATGCTAAGGTTACTACTATTCTCTTCACTCTCTCTCTCTCATTGTTTCTTCTCTTTCCTCCTCCATTATAAAGATATCTCCAGTGGTTACCTTAATACCTTTATTAAAATCCAGTTATCCAGTCCTGTTATTGAATTTTAGCTTAACATATACGTAAAGTTACATTGTGATTGGATTGGATTGGATTGGATCACTGGTATAAGCGCCGACAGAGAGAAATTGTCATCTATTAATAATGGAGATTTGCTTCCGGATTTTGTCTGTAACAAAAACTACGTCACTGCTTACGTCACACTGCCTAAAATCCTCATAAATAGAATAACTCAAAATGTGAGCATGCAATGTTAGACAGTCCTCATTGGTTTTTTAAACAAGTTTTTAAAAAATACATACCTGGTATTATCTATCTATATATAGTTTATTTTATTTTAATATATATTTAAAGTTATCAGAACTAAGTTTCCATTTCAATTTTTTTTTTTTTACTCCTTTAATAAATTTATTTCATTTTTTACCCCTTTAATAAATTTGATGATTTTACTTTACTTATGATACAAACTCTCTGATATTAAATTTTCAACTTCCATCCCCTCAGGCAATATTTATTTTACGTCGCCCAGAGGGCGTTTTTTTATTTTCCTGGTTCATGTAATAGATTAACCTCGTTGTCCTATTTATTCTTTTTCCATTTTCTCATAGCACAGTCGGTAATTTGGTTTTTGTGACCCCAATTGAATTGGAGGGTAAATATAATTACGACTACTGGGTTTCTCGTAAAATTCTACCCTAGAAAAGTGTTGTTTGATCATAGTACAGAGCTTTGTTTTCAAATGCATCCCCAGGCGGACAGACAGACACACAGCACAAATATAGTATATCAAAGTCACATTTAGCAAAGACTAAACAGCTTGTTTGCTGTTTGAAGTTTGAATTCCCGAGTGACTTGGATGGAACTGGACAGAATACACAGCACACTCTTCTTGTATTGTACACTGATCACTATCCGCCCTGTCGGCCTGGGGCGTTAGAATGCACCGACTGCACCTCTGTAGAGGGGTAAGACTCTCCCAATGGGGCTACGTGTTGGCCATGGGTGGCGACCCGTGATGCTTTAGGATAGAACCCAGGTGGCTGAGCAGTTCATAACTTGCAATACTCCACTTTGGCCCTATCTTGGGCTAGACGGGCAGTCGAAAAGGCCTCCTCCGATTAATCGGCTGGCCACGTCAAGCCCTAGCACCTATATGATTTTCCCAACCCTATTGCCCTTATGGCAAGCCCTTTTTATCATACGGGTGCTAGAAGGCGGTGACTGAGGGTCTACATGTCCTGGGAATGACGTTAAATGTTATCTGATGGTGAGGTTCCAGTTTTGGAGGTTTGGGGAATGTGGAGCACCCCTTCATCACCATTGCTCTCTGGTCCACTCTGCCACTCTGCTCCCGAATACGACAAGAAAGTTCCCGATTTCGAAAAGAAGGTTCCCGAGTCCGACAAGAAATACCTGAAGAAGGCCGGAGGGTATATCGGCCGAAACGTTGTACAAATAACAATGAAGATGGGGACAATAGTCCGAATAACGCAGATAATACTAATCTTCAAGCCTCATCCCAAACATTCAGAGAAATAATACAAATCTTATTATAATGGAGATTGTGTGTGTGTCTGTCTGTAACCGGAACTATATCACTACTAAAGACACAATTCCCTTAGTTATTTACGTCACATTCCCCATGATATTATTTTATTGATAAAGTCGTCTTACATTAGTAATACTGTTGGCCTTACCTACATAACATTAACTTGCAACTGTATTTATATATACATATTTTATGCCGAACACGTTTTTGTTTTATTCATTCTTGATGGGTACTCAAATTTTTAAAAACTCCAAATGTTAAAACACATTTATCTAAACTCATATATTTTGGTGGAATATTTACCACGTACCCCACGTGTACGGGTTAGGCACAAGGTTCTATTAATGTGGGACCACCCACGAATCGAAGTCATGGGTGGCGGGTGCAAAAATGCGTAGATCCCGTCGGGGGACGCCTCAGGCACTGGGCAATAAACCCAGTCCTGTCCCTTTAAATTGAGGAGGCAGGTGTTGCCTGGGGGGGATGGCCCCCTGGGATCACACCGTTAATTTCATTAATAGACACAGGCCCCGTGAAAGTTCAAGTCAAATGCTGATATAAGCCGTGCTACAATACACCACTTAAATTTATAGACTAAGCGAGTTCACGTGGTTTAAACCTCAGCCAATCAACGGCGCGAATACGTGGTCGGTTAACTACTTAATCGCTGATGCTGAGAGACGTCCATTTATAATTATTGACGAAGGACCTGCAAGACTGAGAAGCACCAAGGAACAACTAAAGGATTCTTCACTAAGGATCGCGCTCTGCTTTACACCAACGATCTCCACTGGATAGCGCCATTGCTTGAAGCCTGAAGGATGGCTACAAAAATCGTAACACGTCCCCCACCTACACCACTTTATGCGTTTAATCAAGTTGTATATGTAGGGCAAATTTCAACTCCGCAATTGCTCAACTGAGAAAGTTATGTGCGAACAAATAAACTCACAAACATAAATACAGACGTCATGTTTTATTCATTTTTTTTTTGATTGGGAAGAGTTTGTCATCCATAGTACGATAAATGAGGTGCATGGCGTATTGGTTAGAGTCGAAGGAAATGGACTCGTCGATCCGAGTTCAAATCCTGGATGAGGCCGTTTTCATTTCAGATAGCGCTAATACGCTTAGGAAAGGCATAAATTCAATTATTCTCCTTCCAGCTATGGGTTAATAGTAGGACAGACTGGGCTCTTTAATCCTCGTTAGGCAAGCAGTCTAGAAGAAGGAAAACTCTGAATTAAGGGCCGGTTAAGCTCAGTCGGTAGAGCGTTCGACTAGGAATTACAAGGTTCCGGGTTTGATACCGGCCCTCGCCAACTCAGGACATTTAAAATTATCATTATTATTATTATTATTATTATTATTATTATTATTATTTACTCCTTTTGAGTTTTCACATCAGCATTAGCTGATGGTCTTTCACTGGAGTCTGAGTTACAACAAGTCTCCTCAGGTCTCCAGGACTCTTCTGGGTATTCTGGCAGATTGCAGCAGTGCAGTGTTCTGAATGGTTTCAACCCTTCCTCTGATTTCCAAACTTTCCAAACCCTTTTCCAATCCTTTTGGGACCGTTCTAAGTGCACCAACTACAATTGGTATAACATTGACTTTCATATTCCATAACTTCTTCAGTTCTCTGGCAAGGTCCAGATATTTGTCCATTTTTTCATTTTCCTTTAGCTTCACCCTGTGATCTGCTGGCACGGCAAAATCCACCAGTTGACAAGTTCTTTCTTTTTTGTTTATCAACACTAGGTCTGGTCTTCTCGCTGGGATAAGGTGATCCGTTTTTATTTCAAAGTCCCAGCGAATTTTATGCGTTTCGTTCTCAAGAACAGATTCTGGTTTATGCATATACCATTTTGTTATTTAAACAATTTAATTTTTGCATAATTCCCAGTGGATCACCTTCCCAACCCAGTCGTGTCTAGTTTTGTACTCCCGTTGTGCTAGTTTGCTACATTCGCATAGTACATGGTTTACAGTCTCAGTTTCTCTCTTAAGGTTTCCTTTTCTTAACCATGTCCAGGTTTTTTCGTGTGCAACCTCTCCGATTTGTCGTTTGATGTGTCCATATAATTGTTTTTCTTCCCATTTTTGTTTTCTTCTTCTTCTTCTTCTTCTTCTTCTTCTTCTTATTATTATTATTATTATTATTATTCATTGGCAATTCAGTCTCGAAAGACTATGATAAAAGTTTTTGTGTGTCCCTGAGGTTGCAGCGCCTCCTGTGACTATGAAGTCCTATGTTTGAGAAACATTCTCGACCACAGATTTTGCATTTGTAGGTTGTCCCTGTAGATGATGATGTTCCGATGCTTTGTTGCCGTTGCTTTCTTATGGACCTCTTAGCTTCATGATGTTGTATCAGGGTGAATTCTGACGTGTACAGGCCTCTATGGAGATTCTGCCGCCACGGAGGGCGGTCTTGAGCCAAATTTTCCCAGCTGGAAGGGACAATGCCAAAACACCTGAGATCATTTTTGCAGACATCCTTGAATCGCAGTAGGGGGTGACCAATCTGTCTTTTACCAGATGTTAGCTCTTCATACAGGATGTTTTTCGGGATTCGTCCATCATCCATCCGACGTACATGACCCAACCATCGGAGACGACATTGTCTCAGTAGAGAGTACAGGCTGGGAAGTTGAGCTCTCTCTAGGACTGCTGTGTTAGTGATCCTGTCCCTCCAGGTGATGCCCAGTACACGTCTAAGGCAGCGAAGGTAGAAGGTATTTAGCCACCTCTCTTGGCGGGAGTATAAGGTTCATGTTTCACTTCAATACATGAGGGTGCTGATAACACATGCCCTATACACTTGTACCTTTGTACGGATAGTGAGCTTGCTGTTGTCCCACACTCTTGTTGTGAGCTTCCCAAAAGTTGAGGCAGCTTTTCCGATTATTATTATTATTATTATTATTGTTATTATTATTATTATTAAGTAGTAGTAGTAGTAGTAGTAGTACAAATAGTACAACGTAATTTTTTTTAATGACGTCAAAATAGAGTGTCGTATTAAACGGTCAAAAATTCGAAATTTTCATCGTCTTTTCTGACTATATTGTTTGCGTCTAACATCCTTTATTTTTTATTTTTTATTTTGCAAAGAGACAAAAACAAGAAAACCCTAACAGCATCACGTGACCATCAATTGAAAACTCTACAAATAAACATAATAACATTTATCAGAATCTTTGGTAAACACTCTTTACTGTCTTTTTCAAATTCAGATTTATTTTTAGATTATAAAATTCTGTGAAAATATTATCTAAATTACGTTCGATAAACTTGTGGCTACTACTACTACAACTACTACTACTACTTAGGTTAGACAGGCGGTCGGAGAGGCCCTCTCCGATCAATCACCTGGTTACGTCAAGCCCTAGCACCTATATGATTGTCCCGATCCTATTGCTCTTATGGCAAGCTCCTACCCTTTTTATCATATATATATATATATATATATATATATTATATATTTACCAACCCCTCCGCACGAGCAGGATGCGACACAAGGTCAATTTATTAAGCGGAGTTCAACAAGTTTGAATTCAGAGTTTTCCTTCTCCTAGACCAGTTGCCTAACCATGGTTAAAGAGCCCAGTCTGCCCTACTATTTACCCATAGCTGGAGGGAGAGTAAGATTCGTACCTTTCCTAATGGTATTAGCGCTAAGTGAAATGCAATTACTACATCCAGGATTTGAACTCGGGGCGACGAGTCCATTTCCCATGACTTTAATCATTACACTACGCGCTTTTTATCATATATATGCTAGAAGGCGGTAGCTGATGGTCTTTATGTCCTGGGTTAAAACACTAACTGATGGTGAGGTTCCAGTTCTAGAAGTTTGGGGAATGTGGAGCACCTCTTCATCACCATTGCTCCCATGTCTACTCTGACCCGAAGTGGTAGTACCTGTTAATGTTTCATCTATGGATTAATAGAAAATTTGTTTACAAAACAAATTGAGTTTTAAAATGTTTTCCAAACTATTGCTACGAATCTTTCAAAACTTTGTCGGCATTTCTCTTAACGTCCTATACCGCCTCATTCAACCCGGCCGGAAGTCACATTCATTTTCCTAATCCACCCCAAACGATAACTTTTGTTTAAATGTAATATTAAACATATTTAGAAGTCTTTGATTTGAGGGAAATAACAGGTAAGTTTAAATGAAAAGGCAATTTTTAACCATTTTTTTTATAAATCCTTATAGGAATGGGTCTCTGGACTTAGAAAATGCTCAACGGGATATCAAGTATTAAATGACCCATCATGGTTGATATGCCGTAAAACAAAACAAAACAAACAAACAAACAAACTTCTTTTTGCCGGAATAGTTATCTTCTCGCTGCGTTGCAGTTTGTTCCCACTAGGGGGACCTCTGGTATTTAAGCGTGTTCATTCAAACGCTGCTTCCTCTTCTTAGCTGGATCTTCTCAAGAACTTCTATGGGCTAGAGTCTATCTACCCCCTTCTCGGTGG
This sequence comes from Doryteuthis pealeii, assembly GCA_023376005.1. Taxonomy (NCBI): domain Eukaryota; kingdom Metazoa; phylum Mollusca; class Cephalopoda; order Myopsida; family Loliginidae; genus Doryteuthis; species Doryteuthis pealeii. Next base: position 3,310,034 of record CM042161.1, on the reverse strand, counting down.
GGCTTTTGTCCCCCCCTCTTACATTACTGTGAGTCCTTTATACAGCATGGACTATCCTTTAGTTCCATGTCTGTAACATTTATATATCAGGTACATTTGGGTATCTTGGGGGGCTAAAGTCATTTTGTCAAAAACGCATTTTAGGCCAATTTTGGGTATAGCTATAAACAGAGAAAAGAAGTAAGAACCCATCCCTCATCCCCTCACTCTCTCTCTCTCTCTCTCTCTCTCTCTCTCTCGCCATTTATATACCCAAGATGAACGGCTATATAACATGTGGAGGCGCGTGGTCTAATGGTTAGAGTCGTAAGAAATGGACTCGTCAACCCGAGTTCAATTCCTGGATGAAGCTGTTGGCATTTCACATGGCACTAATACCCTTGGGAAAGGTATGAATCCGATTCTCCCACCAGCTATGGGTAAATAGCAGGGCAGACTGGACTCTTTAACAATTAAGGTAACCAATCTAGGAGAAGGAAAACTCTGAATTCAAACCCGTTAAACTCCGGTTAAGAATTGACCTTGTGTCGCATCCTGCTCGTGTGAGGGGTTGGTAAATATATATATATATATATATATATATATATAATATATATATATATATATTAACAAAGACTGTAATTCCGTGTCAAATCATCCAGAAAAAGGAAAATTGTCACCCACCCGCTTCAATTTTTCTGAATTTTTTTCTATGTGTGGACTGTGTTAACATTAGACAATCTCTAAAATTTGAGCTTACAATTCTAAAAATTGGCGTAGTTTATGTTGACTTTTAGCTCTCCAATATTTGGTGAGGGCTTACGAAAAATGGTAACTTTTGTAACTATTTTTTTGTAATTTCATCCCTTTAACTACTTGTTAGCTTTGTATTTGTAGGTTGGGGTTTGCCAAACACCTCAAGTCTGAAAAACCTGGTCTCCAACTGACAAGGTTGCAGAAACGTGTCGCCACAGGAGCTGAGCGCTCAAAATGCGAGAATTAAAGGTCTGCAAGTGGCATTCCTTAGCGTCATGCCACACAAAATTCAATAGGAAATTTGCCTTGTGTGACCGCATCTGCAAGTCCAGAATTAGACAAATTAACATCAAATGTCCTATGACTGATAAACAGTATAGAGTTGACCGTCATCCTCTGTCATGCGTTTATAACTTTTAGAAGGAAGGAAAGAGGTTTATAATTTGTGTATGCACTATAATGATAGTTCAATGTTCATAGTTGTTATCCTGAGACCAATGCTATCGGTATAGGGTATGATATTCTGAAATCTCAGAATATCATTTAATCATAAGCAAAGGGAGGTTGAATATTTGTTGAAAAGGAGAAAACGAAAAAAGTTAATAAATAAAGGCGAAGTAAAGTTCTGCCCTTACAGAAAAAAGGTTAATTCCTTTAGGTCTTGTTTTATTTTAAAAAATACCGCGAAAAAATTGAAGGGAGACAGACGATTAGAATCAGACGTAGTCAGAACGAGAAAGTCAGAGACCGAACTGGAAACCGGAGAAGAGATTTTTGAGAAACTGAATAATTTGAAAGAAAGAAAAAAACGAAATGATTGTTTTAGAAACAGATTTGGAGAAAAAGGAACGTTTGTAGAAGAGATTTTGTGAAAGAAAACTGAATTTTGAAAAGGAAAGAGAACGGAAAGAAGTAAATGTTTGCGAAACGATTTAAAAAAGAAAGAGAAATGGGAGTTATATTGATTAAAAAATAAGAAAGAAAAGAAATAATTTTAAAAAAGAACTTATGTTTTAACCAAAAAAGAAGTATTTTTCTTTACTGTTCATGTACTTTTATGTATTTTGCACCCGTCTGTTAAAAAAAAAAAAAAAAAAAAAGGAAATAATTATTTTTTATAAAATAAAATAATTATTTATCATTATAAATGTCTTATTGACTATTCTTCTTTTTTTTTTTTTTTCTTGAAGAAAAACATTCTGTATTTTTCCCCTGAAATTATTTCTTTTCTTGAGAGCAGTCAATACTAGTCACTCAGACCACCGAACTTAACGAAGTGTGAAATATCACAGACAACTTCTGTGAACTAGCATTTTTAAAGCGATCTAAGAACCATGCATGTGATGCTTTAAAAGAAATTGCCACTAACAAAAGCGACCAAACACGTAACATTGGAAATGAAACGGAAATCTTTATTTTTTTATATTAGGATTTCTCGCCATTTTATCGGTAGTAAAAAAATGTTCGAAAAAATAATCGAGAGCACAACTGCATGCAAATCACAAAACCATCAAAATTGGGATATCTAAGTAGAATAAAGCCATAGATAAATGTTGGTATTTTGTGAAAGTAGCTGGTGCAGGAAGAATGCAGCGCTTATATTGTGAATCGGCAGTGAGATGTACCTAGCTAGTTAGAACCATGTACAGCTATGACCAGCTTTATCACCCTCCCTAATACAACTTCCGTTTATAAGCCCAGATGTGTCGTGCACCCTATTGCAACAATTCGATAAATAAAAATTTATCTAGGTCGGTGCAGAAGTGTACACACATCAAATAGTTGGTATGGAAATATCTAAGTTTCTGCACTTTCGATTACGTCATTCTATATTTTACGTCATCAATAAACGCATCAGCTGGATTTAAATAGTAGTAGTAGTAGTAGTAGTATAGTCAGTAGTAATTTTAAAATAAACTAAAAAAACCAACCTTCACTTGATGGAACTCAGTTGCCCGGGATCGGAAAAGCTGCCTCAACTTTTGGTAAGCTCACAACCAAGAGTTGGGACAACTAGCAACTCACTATCCGTACAAAGTACAATGTGTATAGGCATGTTTATCACACCCTAGTATGAAGTGAAACATGACCTATACTTCCCCCAAGAGACTGGCTAAATACCTTCTACCTCGTGCCTTAGACGTTTAGCTGGCATGCAGCCTGGACAGGGATCCAATCACACATTCTAGTTATGTAGTCAACTCTCCAGCCTGACTCTCTACTGAACAACGTCGTCTCGCAGTTGGGTCATGTACGTCGATTATGAACGAATCCCGAAAACACTGTATATATCTACATCTGGTAAAAGACAGATTTCCCTACTGCAATTCAGTTATTCTGCAAATGATCTCAGGGTATTTCATGTCCTGTCCAGCTTGAAATTGGCTCAAGACGCCCCCTCGGCGCAGAAATCCTATGAGGACTGACATGTCAGAGAATGTCACCTATACAACTCATGAAGCCTAAGAGCCAAAAAGCAACGGCCAACAATAGCGTCGAACATCATCCATCACAGGACAACCATAACAAATGCCAAAAGTCTGTCGAGAAGTTTTCTCAAACATAGACTTCATGTCACAGAGGCGCTGACAACTCAGGGCACACAAAAAACTTTTATCACTAGTCTTTGAGACTGAATTGCAATGATGAATGAGTATGTTTTCTATGCTGGGTTGGCTCCTTCCGTCTATAAGAGACATGGTAGTTGTCAGATTTATTTAACTACATGCCGGCCTTCATTATGGAGGATGAGCTGTTCCCTTCACAAATCTCCTCCCACACTGCCGCTGTCGATCCCAAGGAAAGGTAAGGGTACCAGTGCAATTTGCAACGTTAGTATCGCAGGAGTTGTGTGGTAGCACTTGATTCAGCATCACACCACCTTAGGACTCCAGCTCCTATTTGCTTTCGGGTTTACTCCCTAGCACTCTTGAAAGGTTTTGTGTCGGAATTTATGTTTTTATTAATAACGAATGCAAATTGTTAGAGCTTAAAAAAATAGGAATTTCCTTAAAAAGCTAAGACGTCAGCGGAGAATTTCTGTTTAAAATGTTTTGCCATTGTTTAAACCTTTAAAGCATCTTAAAAACATTAGTTTTCTATGTAGGTTGATGTGATTCGTTATTGCAAGAGAGAGTAATGCACTCTATGGCTATGCACATTTTGAAAGTGATCACAAGCCGGAGCAAATGTGACATTTATCATATTCTTTTAAAAACTTCACCAACAAAACACGACCAACCGTAAATGGGAATGATCAAATGGCCAAAACATTGATCTCCTTTTCCCTACGACTTAGTTTTCTGCACTTTCCATTAACTCATTTATTTTTACGTCATCAAATAAAACGACGTTCATCTAGCTTTAAGTAAGTAGTATGTCAATTTATCCCGAAACTACCGGAAAAAATAACCGCCTGTAATCGAACAGAGCGCCGACAATAAAAACAAAGAATTAAAAAAAAAAACAAAGAAATAATAAATAGACACGTGTAAGCACTTGAAAATTATTTAATAATAAAATTGTTGGCAAGTTAGTCCACCACCCATTGCAGGAAAAAGTGGGAAAACCTCAAGTTACATAAACCAATATAAGACAAGAAAAGGTTTTAAAAGTGGTTTTTCACTTACAATGTAGAATTAAATTGTTAAGAATACAATTTTTATAAAATTTTTTACAGATTGTAAAAACGAAAATGAAAAAGATTTCTCAGAATCTTGTGAATGGCCAGGTCATCTTTTATCTTCTTTTATGTTCTTATCTGCGACGAAAGCGAAGACAAACTATATTTCGATGTTTTTTTTTCTCCTAACGGAGTCAAATATAATGTCTTACTGTCTGAAATCCCACTGATCTATTGAATGCGACGCTCAAAAATTTGGACCTGAAACCGAATCACAATTTAAATCGAACATTCGACAATTCTGAATAGCTTTCCGGAAATATGTTAACTTTAACAATAAAATAAGTTTATATTGTACTCACCGGTAAAAAAACGCTTATTCATAACTGTCAAACATATAAATTCTTATTATAATGGAGATTGTGTGTTTTCTGTCTGTAACCGAAAACTATATTACTACTCAAAAAAGTTTCACAATTTCCCTAATTATTTTACGTCACATTCTCCAGATTCTATTTCTATTTAAACCTCAATTAATATAAAACTGTTTACATATTTAATACTGTTGCCTTACCTAAATGATCTAATAACATGCAATTGTATTTATATATACAACAAAATAGAGGTTTCGTGAAACCGTAAAGCTTATTTGGATATTGATATTAAAAAAACTGATTTTAATAAAAAAATCTACTGGTATGATTTCTAATTGTTTTGGTTTACTCTTAATGAATACGAGTAAAATCTCTTCAATAATCTTAAAAGAATTCCATTAACAAGAAGAATAACTTAATTTTTATATTTACTTCCTATTTTAACTAATAGTTAAATTAGGAAAATTTAGCATTGAAACCGGAAGTGATTGAAAGAGTAAGTTCAGTTGTTCTAATTTCCTATTTAACCCCTCCGTTTAAATCTTTTTATCTCTGAATTCAATTAGTCATTAGCCTTCTGATTAATCTAATATTTATTACATTATAAACTTAAAATACTTGCACCCGGAGTCGCCTAGTAAATTTTAATGAGCGTTGCCGGGGAAGATTTAACTTTTACAAAATTTAAGTTAAACAGTCTTTCACCGGCAAAACGCATATTTACAATTTTTTGAAAAAACTAAACATAAAATGTTGGGAAAACAAAGGGCTTAACTTTGATTTTCCCTTTATATTTTTCTTTTTAAAATTTTACATCATAGTAGTAAGTAGTAGTAGTAGTAGTATAGTATAGTTTTTTATGCTATTGATTCAATTTCAGAATTGTTATTAACTAGATGTGAATCTGAATGTTGAATATTAAATGTTATCATCAAAACGACGCCAACGCCATCAAAAGACATCGCAGAAAGACATGAAGAATGCCACATCAATACCAACACATGGAGGTCGAGCACCGGAATTTAAAAAGAAAAACAAAAATCTCCATATATTTCCAATATATGAAGCTACAGAAATCTATATATAAATAAATAAAAAAAAATTACAATAAAGTAAAACACAGCTTTTGTTTCAGATCTATACGTAGGTCGTTAAAAATATACGAGGTATTTAAACTTATTGGTAATCTGACATTATTACAATAATTAATAACCACCCCTTGTTTGTTTTCCCTTTAAAGAAGGCCTATGCTTTGGCGCCAATTTTCATTGCACCGTAAATCTATCACGAAATACGAATTTGTGGAATCCAAACAACTTCATGTTTAACACGAAAATATCATAAGATTGTTCTTAATATTTTTGCACATATTTGAAATAACTAATTGTTATTAAAACACATTTTATATATTATCGGTTAAAACATGCATTTGTATTGATCTCCAACAAATTCGATTTCAGTATAGATTTACGGTGAAATGAAATGGCCGACCAAAACATAAGGACTTCCCAAAAGTGAAACCAAAACCAGGTGGGGTTACTCTCATTATGATAACTAAAGCTGTGGGTTAGCTCTCATTATTAACTAAGGTCAAATTACCACTTATTTTTATGAAATTGTTACATTCCTTTACTTATAAATATCATCTCCTAAACATTTGGGCGCTGTGCGTTGTCGTCAGTAATTAATCACTGACGATTACATCACTGCGACCTAAAAAGCAATAAACATAGGATCCTTAATAAATGCGCAGTAACATAAATGGCTACATATGTCCAAATATATGTAATTTTGCGTATGAATTGACATATAAATAAATATTAATTTCAAATAATAAATAAATAGATTTTTAAAAATAATTAATTGTCACTTCTCTTATTGCTTTCATCGGGGGGGGGGGGCTAAAGTCGGTATCACCAATCAACGGGAGTCTACCCTTTTCACTACCTATAGACCAGGAGATTGTTTTGCTCTGAGGTGGAACCGCCACATCCTACCACCAAATATATCAACTTATGCTTGGAGCGACGAAAAAACACGCACCGAGTAATCTGACTCTCAGGTTATTATTATTTATTAATATTCTTTATTAAAAAAAAGCAGTACGTAGATGAAAGTGGTGCATCGCGGGGGAAAAGATACACAAAAGAATGGTGGTATAATACATTATTAAGCACCAGTATCCGTACCAACGGATACATAACAGAAACAGAACAAATAAGTACAATCACTAACAAGACAAACTTACACTAATATCAGAGGTCAGTCGTTATAGCCAACGCAGTAAATCAGTCTGAATATTATTCACTAATAATCTACTTATATCATTAGAAGATTCTTTATCAAAGTTAACATTGTAACGGGAAAAACGAAATAAAATATCATTAATCACGAGGCACAAAACGCTCTCGATCAGACCGAATTTTTCAAAACAATTTTTTTATTATTTTTTTATTTTTTAAATGCGTATATAATTAAAAATAAAATAAATTTTATTGTAAAAATTATAAGCATTTTATCATTAAAAAAAAGCTCAAAGAGTTTTGCAGAAAAGTGTATATGAATATCAAAGTCAGGAAAAATGTTCCGGTTAGAAAATGAAAATTTTAAAAATAAACAAGTCCAACAACAGAATCTGCCAATGATGATAAACTCGGAATTTTTAATCATTACTATTTCATGACTATGAGCCAAGTCCCATCTGAAGTGCTGAAGGGGTGTAAGACTACTCTAACAACATAATTATGATCGAGATTAGTTATTTATTTTATGAGTCAAATAGCTTACGATGAATTACAAAATTTCTATGTCCGCCCCATCTCCGTCGCTGCAATCGTTCATCTATATTTTTTTTTCTTTTGGAGTGAGACAAAAATCAAACCAAGCCACCGATATCAACATGACCATCAAAGAAAAAAATATTAAGACTCAAGAATATTTGCCATTTTACATCATCGTTACCAAAGGTTAGTTTTGGATCGTTACCAAAGGGTTAGTTTTTAGATCGTTACCAAAAGTTTACTTTTAAAATAATTTCAGGTGCTGATAATTAAAACATAAATTTTTGCTCAGCATGTCTGATGTTGGCTACAAGAAAAAACCCAAATATTGGGGAACAAACTATCTAATTCGCAAAAAGGAACTCAGTTCGACTTGTTTACAGGAAGAACAACATATAACACTCATCAAGAATCATAATTAATTGTGCAAAAAACAAAATAGTATCAATTAACAGAATTTCATGTTCAAACTCATCTTCTTTAGAAGACTATTTTTATTTGATCTCTTGGGGAGAATTTGCCATAGCATATAAGAGATACATAAATTCGCTATAATGCAGAAATACGCGCAAGAATAAGATCATTAGATACTATTAAAAGCATTGTATGGAAGAATGCAGATACGCGCAAGGAAATATGCATTAGATACGTATTAAAAAATATTGGGTATTAATGCAGAAATAGCGCGCAAAGATAATATCATTAGATTACGATAAAATATGGTATAATGCAGGAAATAGCGCGCAAGAATATATCATTTAGATACGTATAAAAGCATGTATGAATGCAGAATAGTCGCGACAAGAGAAATATCATTATATTAGTATATAAAAAGCATTACATTACACGGAAATACCCGAAATCTTTGAGACGCTATATTAAGGATAGGGTTATTTAGGCGTTAGGGTAGTGTCACTGTATTGTGTAGGTTAGGTTAGGCTACTCGGAGTTTCGTAATCAATACTATCTATACGTAAAATACATTCTAATGATAGTGTCTCTTGTCGCATTCTGCCATTAGTACCACATTTATAACGTTATAGGTCAATTTTATTATTTGATTATTAACTTTCAACAGAAGACAGTGCAAGCACCTTCCCTTAAAATTGACCTCTCGTGTCGGGTAATGGGAATTTCAAAATGGAATTTGTAAATCGATTGAAGAGAAACTTTTTAAGGATTTCAACATCAAACACGGATTCCTTTGTTAATCGGAAAAGCTTCCCCTATTTTTAAAATGTCCGTTTGTCAGTTGAATCTTAAGAACGTTGTTTGGAATTCCCAGTTGAAATTTACGGCAACGTTCACGTCATCAATGTCGTACATCATCATCTGTCTCTCAGTTAATTGAAATCTTAAATCATTGGGTCATGCAGAAAGTTTTTCTTTTTATTATTAAAACCAATTGGTTACAAATGCAGAATAACGCGCAAGAAATAACATCATTAGAATTGCATTTACGTATAATATAATAATTTACGAACTCCCGAAGTACCGAAACCCTAGACCAACACTGACTCTAACCCTTAAACACTGACCCTAAACTAACCTGATCTTTACCTAACAATAATCAGTAGCGTCTCATAATGTTTCGTATTTCCGTGAAATGTAATGAAATATAATGCCTTTTATAGGTAATCTAATGTATTAATACTAGGGACTCTTTGCGCGTTTTTCTGCATTAGACCAATTATTGAATAACTCCTGTTTCTGGGTTATTTTTTGTCGAAATGGAAAATTGTAACAAAGCATCTTTGGACGAGGTGAATATTCTTATTCCACACAGAGAAAAAAACAAAAAAAACAAGAAGTCTTGCGGTATCGTGGGAAGACGTGCCGAGGGATCTAAGTTTACTCTAATTAACATGTTTGATTCCCAATCTCATCTGCATGAACGGTTTATGTTATTTATTTGACGCTTGACGGCTTCTTTAGGAAATGGAAATCGACGACCCAGAGTTCAAATTTGGATAAGGCAGTTTGTGTTTACTTGATGCCAATCCCCATAGGAGAAAGGTATGATTCCTGTCTATTCTCCCCGACCCAGTAACAGTGAATAGTAGGGACAGACTGGTCTTTAGCCTTCGTTCATGCAACCAGCCCTAGGGAAGAACATACTAAATTCCATTCTATTACGTCAAGGTAGTAGTATATTAGTATATAGTAGTATTAGTAGATGAAGCAGATATATGTCATTTTATTTATGAGATATTTATATATTCAAACCAGATTTAGCTTCAGTCAAATTGACCTCAGTGTTCAATCCTTCCTGTTTAACAAGGTTGAGGTAATTATATATATTTCTTTGATAGAAGTTTCTCCGGATTGTAATGAGCTATTATTTAATAACGTCAATAGAGAAGAAGAAAGGATCATACCTTTCCCAAGGTATCGCGAACAGCGAAACACTAACAGCCTTTCCAGTATTTTGAATTTGGGTTCCCCCGATTTCATTTCTTTACGTTAGGAAAAATAGTTAGTAGTAGATGAAGCGAGATTATTTCATTTATTATATGACGTCAAAAATGAGATGGACCGATTGAACTTAGGCAAAAATTCGAAATTTCGCTATCATTTCGACTTGAGTCACTGACGTTTTTTTTTTTTTTGTTTGTTTGTTTTTCTTTTGCAAAGAACCCAGGTTTAAATATTGTAATTGAGTTATTGCCTTTCCCTCGGTGTAATGTCATTCGCGCTAAATGACCCCTGATATGATTTTTTAAGCAAAACATTCAATAGATTATAATGTTCGTTGATAAAATCCATGGGATATATTTATATTTTTTTTTTGACTTAAATCATATATCCTCTTGTCGTCGATAACCAAACTGGTAAGTCAATCTTCCTAAGTCTTCTTCATACGAAAAGATTTAAAATTATTTCATACTTAGTAAGTCTCCTTTGGACTCCCACAATTAGTTTTATTGCCCTTGATGAGTCTGACTCCAAACCACATTAGAAAAATTCCAAATGATCTACCAATGCAATGAATACATTTTCAACCATTCTTTATCATGGGATCATATGACCTTCGTATAATCCAATTTGTTGCTTATTTACTTGTCATTCTATGTGTTTTTGGGAAAATTAATTCAGTTCCACATCATACAAGGTCTTTTTCTAGCTTGTATTTTTTTAGTATTCTTATTCATTTAGGAAGTTTTCTCATTGAGTTATATGTTTTGAATTATTTCTTCGGAATTAAAGTACTTTACATTTAGATGTATGAATCTATCTGCCCATTTATCCAGACCATCTACCAGATTGTTAATATCAGTTTGATTGTGTCAGTATAAAAAAAATATGTTAGTAATCATTTGCAATATTTGGGTTTAACATTTAATCATACCTGGGAAATCATTTATAAAAATAACAAAAGACAAAAAGTTCAAGAACACTTCCGTTGGAATTCCACTTGTCACTGAGTCCATTTTGATTTAGAGCATTTTAATTTTGGACCACATTGTCTTCTATTAATTAGGATTCGTAATCCAATTAGAACATGCCGTATCATTATTACGTCGTGTATTTAAGCTGTATACGCCGGATTTTTATTCTTCAAGAGAAAAAAATATTACATCAAATTTGGGCAGAAAGAATAAATGCAAAAACAGAATATTTTATAATTTATTGTTTATTCATATATTTTTTTTCTGTTTTGATCAAAAAATAATAGAATCTGGAGAATTAAGAATGCCTAATAATAAGATATATATATATATATATAATATATAATATTATGCAATTCTTATTCTCCAGAATAATTATATATATATTCTTTATTCTCCATAATTATATATTATAATCTATATATATATATATATATAGGCCAAATAAGCAACGCCTGACGCACGAATAACACGAAAAGTGTTATCAAAACCAATGGTAGGACCGACTTTAAATTGTTATAATTATTAAATAAATAAATTAAAGCTACTTACATAAGAATGAGCCCTCTATAATCAATTCTTCCACCCAATATAATAATAACCTATTACCCCATATATTATATATATATTATATATATTATATGGTAAATTGCCTATATATATATAATTAATATATATAATATATATATATATATATATATATATATATATATATATGGATAAATGCCCTATATATTATATATCCTATATGATATATATATCCTATATAATGGATAACGATATGGATAATATATTATAAAAGTGTAGAAGTAAGAAATAGAAAATTTTTCTAAGAAAACATCAGTTTTTACTTATCTATTCAGTCTCTTTTTTTTTTTTTTTTTTCAATTCTTCATTATATATATATATTTTTGTTTCTTTTTTCTCTCTTTTTTTTCTTTTTCTTTATTCGAATATTATATTCATTCCTCTTCATTAATCCGAAAGATGATCATGCAGCGATGTTTCATGCAATTTTTTCTTTATTCTCTCTCAGAAATAATTTTTAGACTCTTCGAATTTGGTTAACCATTCAGTAAAACGTCATAACTCTTTAGTGAGTATCTCCCTTTCACGCATGATAGTAAATGAAAAAATATTTATTATTTATTTATTTTTCTATTATCGCAAATAACGTAACACCATATTTTTGTAGTTTCCGTAGTATCCTTTCGTGAGACAGATCAATGATATTGGCAAAAGTCTAAATAGATGGTGTCAACGAATCCAAGATCTAGAGTTCGTCCACAAATCCATACTATAAAAGATTTAAAAATGACGACCTCTGGTCGGTAATGGTGACATTTCGAAATAGGGAGTGTAAATGATTTAGAGAAACATTTAAGGATTTAACAACTCACACGGCCATTCTTGTTTAATCGGAATAAAGCTTCCTCTATTTATTAAATGTCGTTTTTGTTGAATCTGTAAACGTTGTTTAACGAATCCCAGTGAATTTCACGGCCACCATCCACGCTCATCAATGTCGTGACGTCATCTTCATCGATCGTCATCCTTTTCAGTTAAATTGAAAATTTCTTATAATCCATGAATAAACTTCTGCGTTCTGTATATTTTTTGAAATAAAAACTGTTTCGTGGAACCAAAGAACTTTGGAACGAGGTGAATGTTTTATTGCAAACTCAGCGACAAAAAAAACAAAAAAACAAAAAAAAAAACAAGGAAGTCTTCGTTCGTGGGAGTACTGCCGAGGAGGATCTGTATATCACTCTTAAATTAATCATGTTTTATTTATGCTATTATTTGACGCTTACGGTTATCGTTTTAGGAAAATTGTAATCACGACCCGAGGTTCAAATCTGGATAAGGCAGTTTTGTGTTCACTGAGCCATAATTGCCCTTATGAAGTTATGGATCCGTTCTATTCTTCCCCGACCCAGCAACGTGTTCGTGAATAGTTAGACAGACTGGTTTCTTTTAGCCTTCGTCACGCCAACCAGTCTAGGAGAAGGAAATTCTAAATTCCATTCTTTAACGTTAAGGTAGTTAGTATAGTAGTAAAGTAGTAGTAGTCAGTAGAGAAGCGAGATTAGTCATTTTATTATATGACGTCAAAATAGAGTGACGAATTGAACGCCAAAAATGTCGAAATTTCGCCATCATAGACAGACTGGGTTCTTTAGGCCTGTCTTATGCAACCAGTCTAGGGAGAAGGAAAAAACCTAAATTCAAACCAGATTTAGCTCGAGTCCAAGAATGACTAGTGACCTGTTTACAGGGGTTGATAAGTACATTACTTGCATGAGAAATTTCTTCGGGTAGTAAGTTTGAACTATTATATTTTTAATTACTGTCAGAGAAGAAGAAGGAATGGAATCATACCTTCCCAAGATATCGGCGATAAGCGAAACACAACAGCCTTAGTCAGTATTTGAACTTGTCCCCGATTCCTTTTCTTTTACGATAAATGAGTAGTAGTAGTAGTTGTTGCGATATTTGTAGTATATAAGCCGTGATGCAATCTACCACTTAAATTTATAAGACTAAGCGAGGTCACGTGGTTTAAACCTAGCCAATTCAACAGCCAGAATACGTGTTGGTTAACATTTAATCACTGATACTGCCTTGACGATTTGCAATCAGATGACGAAGGACTGCAAGACTGAGGAGCCACTAAGGAAAACTACAATGATCATACCAATATTAAGGAAACACTAAGGAAACCAAAGGATTCTTCCACTAAGGATTCGCGGCCTGCTTAACTCAGCAAAGGCTCGCTGGACAGCGCCTTGCATTAAGCCTAAAGGATAGCCACAAAAATAGCAAGTATAGGTAGTTACATATTTGGAAACATGCCCAGTCACATCTGCACCTGCACTCACTGCCAAGCAATTTTTCATTTCATTGGGAAGTGATGCGTACATGCGCATGTGCACCACACTCGGCATGCTGCCGGAAGTTTGGTTTGAGGAGATGGGTGTTTAAAAACGTCATACCACACACGGATCTATCTAGCTAGGTTCACTCACCGGACAGATTCATTCAAAAAATAAAATTAAACTTCTTAGCATTCTCCTTTGCCAAGCTCCTTCACCAAAATCACCCTCCATTTCCTCGATCGCATCGACCCTACTTAAATATTTTCCCAATATCTCTCTTGTGCGGGCATGGAGGGGGGTGGAGAAATGAAAATTAAAACAATTAAAAGACCAAGAAACTGAAAAACAATGTAAACAAAACAAATGTGGGTCATTTTGGGTTACCCCCTTTCCTCAGCTAGCTATATTCAGGCCCGCCCGACTGTCTTCGCATTTGTTGTTTGAAAGCAAGCCGGTTCAGTGCCTCTAATTCTGGGAGTGGGATTCGTAGCCAGGCGGCTGTTGACTAATAAAAATTGATTTCCAGGAAAAATGTACTTTAGCGTTAAAAAAAAGATAGAAAAGACTGATAATAATATAATAGTAAGTAGTAAGTAGTAAGTAGTAGTAGTAGTAGATGAAAGACATTATGTCATTTTATTAACATGACGTCAAAATAAATAGAGCTGAACGAATTCGAACGAGCAAAAATTTTCGAAATATGTCGCCATCATTCGGACTATGAGGTCACTGGAGTATTCGTTGGTTTTAATTATTTTATCTGTGTTTCTTCCCTTTTTTATTTTTTCTTTTTTGTCGCATCGCAAGAGACCCAGATTCAAATATGTGTATGGAGGTTTATTGCGTTTCCTTTCGTGCTAATGCCTTTCGCGCTAACCAGAAATTGATGGCCAGAAATTTCGTACACTCGTCCAGATTTGATATAAAGATGATGAATTAAATGGTCAAAGAAACGGTGGGACAGATTCTCATTAACTGGTGATTATAATACCAAAATGCAGACTCCTGCTTTACAACCCAGAACACCAAATGGCTATAAACAGTTAAAGTATTTGGTTTGTTTGTTTATCTTTTTAATCCTATTGTATACAAGTACCAGCAAGTCTTGCGTGGCAGTTACGTATCCCTGGCATATATAAGAATTAGGATCTATTCGTAAAATACACAGAACGAATCTGGAAAGGTCTATCGGTGGAACAGATAGACGTTGCGAAACTCGAAACTGTAAGGATACTGTCCTCCTTGTGCCTCCTTTGATGCATCTCGGCGATGTTTTACAAGACAGAGCAGGTTGGTCGGGTTGTTGTGCTAATGGCATATCAACACTTTTAGGGTCATTTAACTACCCCTACATCAAGTCATTTTGATAAAAACGAAGCTTGCTTATAGTACCTGCTGTGCTTAGTGGTCCTCAATTAAGTATTGAGCAAACTCATCGCGGCTTAATGTCGGCGATCGAGCTGAAACGGTGCTTTCAGCGTGACTTAGAAATATTAAATTCTCTGAAAAATCAATTAATTGTCAAATTTTCTCGAAAATTCGATGCTTATTCACTTTAATTGTACTTATGTTTAAAATAGTTTTACCCAAAAATATACCTGGGAAATATTTTTACTAGGTCGACCTGATTGGAATATGATGCTTTTTAAGCTAATTTAAAAAAAAATTAAAATAAAAGTTTTATTTTATTCATTTGATTTTCCCCTTACTCAGGCAATATATTACAAAATTTATTTTACAACACCGGAGGGTGTTTTTTTTTTTTTCTTTAATAAATTTTGATATTGTTTATTGCGCAGTTGTTATTAAAAAAAAATGCAAAGTGTTTTAAATTGTCAGAAAAAATGGCCGATTTTTAAATAATATTAGAAGGAAAATGGCCTTATATTCTAAAACCAAACTAAAATAATTCAGATTCAAAAGTAATGTACACTGAAAAATTAATAGATGAAGGTAAAGCTGTTTATTTATTATGAAAAAAATAATTGTAATAATTTAATCTTAAGAAAAAATCAGCCGCATACCAAATACCAAAATGGAAGTTTATATTATATATTTATTAATTCGAATAACAATTATCACAACCAGCGAGAGTTACCTCCTTGACCAGAATGGCAACATTAAGAAAAATAGTAAATTTGGCGGAACGGCTTATTGCTAATCAGCGCTAACATCGAGAGTCTATTCTTTTACTAGCGTTAGACGGGGGATGGATCTCAATTATGATGGACGCCACACTACATCAGCTCGTCATTTTCACGCATAATCAAAGCTGCTGCTATTTAGCGCTGAGTTGCGTTAGGGCTGATATCGACCAGAACCTGAGCTAAACAAGAAAGTATATTAGTGAATGTTTCCAACATTGATTTTAACGGAATATATCAACACCATCCAGGTTATTTTATCCCTAGAAAAGAAACGTTCAATGTACGTTCATATTTAAATTTTGATGTGTTTGTTTTTCTTTTTTTTTTTTTTTATTGTGTGATTGTTCTGTTTGTTATATTTATTTTTCGCAGGATACAAAATATTGGCACCAAATGCAGAATAGCGCGCAAGAGATAATATCATTTAAAATCGCATTTTATGTATAAATAGTATTAGAATTACGGAAAACTCCCGAAGTAGGCCTAATCCTAACCCTAACTCTAAGCCTAAGCCTAACCCTAACCCTAACGCTAACCCTAACCCTGTAACAGCATCTTAGTAAGCGAGTTCGAATTCCAGTCTCGCTATTATATCCGCACTTTTTGACTATACCATGAACAACTATGGTTGAATTAGACGATTACTGTTCTTCTACAAGGATAGCTTGGCATTATAACTCCTGAAGATTGTGTCCATTAACAAACCAAATTAAATCATTATATCAATTCTTTCTTGTACGAAAACGTAAAAATTGATAGTTATTTCTATAATTCCAACTAAAAGGGGAACCACTCTGAATTAATTGTATTAATTATTTACTTATTTATTGATCTACTAGGAAAAAAGAAGACTGGGGTAGGGTTAGGGTTAGGTTAGGGTTATTAATGGGAAAATAATGGGTAGATTAATTAACAGATAAATTCAGTTCAGGTGGTTCCCCAGTTTAGGTTGAGTTATAGGAAATAACCATATTATTAAAATAGGATGATTATTCAAATCATATAATAATTGAAATGCTTGAAACCATATATGTTTTTTACCAACCCTCTACACGAACAGGAAGGACACAAGGTCAAAATTTTAAGCGAAGTTCAACAGGTTTGAATTCAGGCTTTTCTTTATCCTTGATTGGTTGCCACACGAAAGCTAAGGGGACCAATTATTAAATATTAAAACGGTAAGTCATATAGTTAATTACTAAGCTTAGTTTATATGGCAGCCAGAAGTATGGGCACCCAGTGAGAATCGAATCTCACTAACAATTACACTACATGATGTGCCCAACGGTAAGTCATTCTATAATGACAGCGAAGTTGAACTAAAATTTAGCAATACAGGTTTGCAAGAGATTTCTTCCCTTGGACCACGATAACCACAATATAGGTTTATGAAATAAAACAATGCAAAAAGTTTTCAAACATTTTTCAAATCACAACGCCTTTCGGGTATAATGGTTATAGGCGTGATATAGGCGCGTGTTGTAATGGTTATAAGTCGCCAGAAATGGACTCGTTGACCAGAGTTCAAATCTGGACGAAGCTGTTTGCATTTCACATAGCGCTAAACTCTTGGAAAAAGATATGCACCACACTACTCTGCCCTGTCGGTGGGGCGTTAGAAGTGTACCGACTTGCACCTCTGCAGAGGGGTAAGACTCCCTCAATGGTCGCCACTTGTGGTGTCGTGGTGGCGACCCGTGATGCTTAAGGATAGAACCCAGGTGGAATGAGCAGTCCATGCTTTCAATACTCCACCTTGCCCATATCTTGGGCTAGACGGGCGGTCGGAGAGGCCCACTCCGATCAATCGGCTGGTCGCACCCATAGCCTCTATATTATTTCCCAACCCTATTGCCCTTATGGCAAGCCCCAACCCCTTTTTTATAAGGGTGCTAGAAGGCGTGACTGCGGGTCTACATGTCCTGGAATGACGAGTTAAACCTATCTGATGGTGAGTTCCATTCTGGAGGTTTGGGAATGTGGAGCACCCTTCCACCATTGCTCCTGGTCCACTCTGACCGGAGTGGTAGTACCTGTTAGGGTCCCATCGATTGTGTTAAATAGAAAAAATGTATTTATAAAAAAATTGTATTATCCATTAGGAATTGATTATTTCAAACTATCGGCATTAAAAGACCCCTGAGGTTGATATGCCGGTTAAACAAACCAAACCAAACCAAACAACCCAACTACCCCCCCCCCCCCAACTAGAGTAAATAGCAAGAAGACTGGGCTCTTAACCTGGCTAGGTAACCAGTCTAGAGAAGGAAAATTATGGAATTCAACCTATTAAATTCTGCATAAGAAAATTGACCTTGTGTCGCATCCTGCTGGTGCGGAAGTGTTATAAATATATATATAATGGTTATTTCATGCCTCCGATATATATCTATATATATATTTATATATATTATATAACATTCAATGATTTTTTTATTTAAACCTCGTTATAATAAAATTGTTCACCATTATAATACTGTTGCCATCTACATAGAAAAGATTATATTTATAATACAACAGAAATAGCGTTTACAGTGTGAATGGAAGGCTAATTTGCATTATTGATATTTGAAAAGTGATTTTAATAAATATGTGCTTAGTATATTATTTCTAACTGTTTGCTTTATTTTAATGAATATAAGCAAAATCTCTTCTATGATTCTAATTTAAAATCCATAACAAAGAAATCAAACTTATTTTATTCTTCTTCCTCTTTTAACTAAATACATTAAATTAGAAAAAATAACAATGAAAGACGAGAGTGATGGAAGAGTATGTTCAGTTGTTCTATTTTTCGATTATACTCCCCTGTTTTAAATCTTTTATCTGCATTCTTATTTAGTTTCATTACCTTTCTAATTAATACAATATTTATTGCATTAAAACACTAATACTTGCACCGAGGGCATATATTTGCTAGTATTATTATATATATAATATATATATATATATTATATTAGAAAAAAAAACTTAAAAATCGGTATTATGCGATTATGGTTACCATTTAAGATTTGTCTTTACTAATGATATTACTGTTTATAAAAATTAAACATCGAGCTCTCAAAACTAACCTGACTCTCTCTAACATTTTAACGCTGAAAGAAAGACCAGCTTTAAAATCATCCTAATACTAAATTACCTGTATCCACCAAAAAATATATTATATATAATATATTATATATCATATATATATATATATATATATGAGCGATAGCATTTGCGTTCCATCATTGGTTAGGTTAATTGGGTAAAAAGAATAAAATATATGAATCACATAATTTCAATAATTTTTTTAAAGACTACATAATTGATCGATATGTTGATTGATTTAACGGCATATCAACCCGTCTAGGTTATTTTGTGCCTAGAGGTTAGGGAATTGCGTTCTTTTAGATTTATATTACATGTTTGTGTAACTTGTTTTCTTAAGAATTAAGTTATTGTCGACAATAACCAGTTACGCTACGATCGCTTTCTTAAGATTCTTCAAATCAACGTTTCCCCACTTTAGGCTACGGCCAAAGACCAAAAAGGCTCTATTTTTTTTTATTAATTTGTAATTTTGATGGTGAAAAAAAAAGCGGACTAAATGAATGCCTATTAGACTCCTGAATATCATACTTTTTTCTCTTAAGCGTAAATGTTGTCCATTTTGAAGTTTTCCGGGATACACCAATTTTCCCCGTGAAATTTACCCCCCACTATATTTAACATATATAAACTTGCATTAATATTAAGATTACTTGAAATTCTTTCATACACTCGAAAGAAGAAACATAAACAAACTCCTAATGATTTTGAAAAAATTTCGGCTTTACAAAAATAATAAAATTTAAAAACGAAAAACAATGTTTACATTTTTGCACGTTAAATCAATTGAAATTAACGTAGCCAAAAACAAGTTAACTAAGTTTTTTTTATTCTTTGAAATAAATTAAAATGGTCCAATTTTCACGAAAATTTCCAAATTACTTACTTTTGTTTTACAAATTAAAGTAATCTTTTCGCCTTGGAAACCTACCTATTTTAATTGTTTACTTCTAGTCAGCAATCTAGAAGAAGGAAAAAGAAAATATAACCAGCTTTACTCCGCTTAGAAATTGAATTAATCACATTCTTGCTGTCACATAATGACTAGGGTAGCCATTCATTTATAATATAGTGTAAAAATTTTGAATTTAAAAGTTAACGTGTTTTATAAAGAATTTCGATTTATTCCCATTGAATCAGTTTGATTTAAACATTCAGTAATTCTAAAAAAATTGGTTACTAATTGTTGGAATTTTTTATAAAAGTGGTGTGCCAGATGTTCACTTCTAATTATAGATTCGCCGATAACCATGTGACAACCTATTGACCCAACGCACGGCAGTATTCTGCTGCTGATATTATTATTTATTACTGGCCTTTCTGGTCATACCTAATAATTACTACTTGGATCTTCTTGGACGACGGATCATAGAGATTTCTATATCACAGACTATTCACTTACCAGAGGATTACTATATCACAGGACTTTTCACTTACCATAGGATTCTATATTACAAGACTTATTTCACTCACTGAAGGATTCTATATAAGATTATCATTACCAAAGATTCTATATACAGACTTATTCACTTACAAAGATTTCTATATCACAGGACTTATTTCCTTACCAAAGTTCTATATCACAGACTTATTCACTTACCCAAAGGATTCTATATTACAGGAACTTATCACTTACCATAGGATTCTATATACAGACTTATTAACTTACTGAAGATTCTATATCACAGGACTTATTCACTTACCAAAGGTATTCATACACAGACTTATTCACTTCCATAGGATTCTATATCACAGGACTTTCACTTACCAAAGGATCTATATCACAGGACTTATCACTTACCAAAGGATTCTATATCACAGATTATTCATTACAAAGGATTCTATATCACGACTTATCACTACCAAAGATTCTATATCACAGTGACTTACTTACTATTTACTTTAGGTTCTTTACAACTGGCCAAAGATGCGCCGGATACTTAACACTAATAAGTCAACACAGAAATTTTTTATTAAAATAGTTATTATTCCCTGATTTTTATAATTTTTTTCATCAACGTACCCGTAGAAAGGTCACGTGACATTTCTTCCGTATTATTTTCTCTAGCGTCAGAAGTCTAGAAGAAGGAAAACTCTTAAAAAATTAAAACCCAGCGTTTTACTTAGCTTAAAAATTGACATTATATCTCATCTTGCTGTCACATAATGAATAGGGTTAGCCTATTCATTTTATAATGTAGTGCAAATGTTGCATAGCGCCTTCTTCGCTGACTCTGAATCGTATACGTTCTGGATATCTGCGGTCTTCACAATTCACACAGCTGAATCGCGTACGTATCGTTGGATATCTTCCCTAACCCTTAGACGATATTGTAGTGGTCGCTTAATGAAATCACAACACGAAGAGTATAAGAGAGGTTGACTTTATTCTTCTTCTCGGCTGTACTGTGTGGGCGCGAGCATGACAATAAAATGACCGAGGGTTACAATGACTACTACCACTGCTGGGGATCTGAGGCAAAGAGGGGTGGACAACCTCACTGCCCGCTGGCTGCGATGAATGCGCGACCGGCGCCGTCACGCACGTTCTCGTCGGCTGTCTTCCTCCGACTCTAACTGATCCTCTAACTGGTCTGCCTCTGGCTTTGTATTGACGATACGCCTACGCATCTCTACCCCCCCCGATCTGATAACTATTCCCGAACTTATTGTTACCCATCCTTCTTTTGTTCCTTTGCCGGTGAAAAATGTCCTTGTCATTTTGTCGTCTTTTTCTTTGCTTTGTTTAATCTAACCGGAAATTCTATTTCCGTTGTACAATATCCAACACAAAATGTTTGAATTAAAAGTTAGGTGTATTATAAAGAATTTCGATTTTCATTTTCATAAGATAGGGACTGAAAAGACGTCAAAAGATAAAATGAGTTTCGTGTTTTTTATTGAGTCCCTTTCGAGAATTCTTGTGGCTTTCGGCACTTACGGGGAAAAATTAACTGGCGATCCCATCTCCAGGCAACACCTGCCCCCTTGATTTAAAGGTCAGGTCTGAGTTTATTACCCAGTGCTTGGGAATACCGAGGGATCCACGCATTTTTTTGTGCCTGCCATCCATGATCTTCGGTTGGGTGGTCACCACAAAAAATAGACATTTGTATCTGACCTTCATGTGGAACCCCAAGTGAAAAAAAAAAATCTCCGACACGAATGAAATTTTGTAATCTACATAATGAGGCGACAAGGCCTGAAGATGTAAAATTGACAAAAAGATCCTAAAAAGACGAGATGAGAGAAGCGATGTCCTAAAAGACAAAGAGGACAACACCTCGAAACCAGATAAGATAACTCCTTCTTGGATAATTCATGCAAAATCACACGGCAGTGTAACCATATTCTTCGTACAATGTTTATGAATCTTTTGTACTCGAAGTGTGAATTATAATTAAAGTTAGCCAATTCCCCAAATTTGGAGCTTCACATTCAAAAATTTTTGTAATATAAGTTACAAATATTTATTATTTAAAAAAGAAATTTACTCAACTAGGCTTTTGGTACAAATGATGATGTTCATTATATATGAAACTATAAATAGACATTTTTTTTGTCATGGCACTGCACATCGGGAATTAATTCTTGGCTAGAAAAAAGTAAATAAATAAATTTGTGAGCTTTAAGAAGCTTTTTTTTAAAAGCATTTTGTATCTTTCCATGGACAATAAATGCTTTATAAACTTCTAGTAGTAGGGAAGCTCTAAAACTCATTACGNAGAACAAAGCAAGAGTCCAGTAGCTTCATAACAAGATCGTGTTTCGAGCTGGTACGGATATGTCTACCAAGACTGAAGGCAAATGGAAACCGCTCTTGTGTTGCATTACAGATTCGGTTGTTTTGGAGTTAAACGTTTCCAAATGAAAGCCGATGCTTCACCCGTCCAATTATGACAGCAAACTGAAAAAGAAAAGAAAACAATGGCATTATAAAGAAACAAACAAGAATAGCATTATATGAGAAAAAATGGTATTATATGATACTTTCGAAAATAAAAACTCTTTTTTGTTCTTTACTTTGTTGCCTTTTTATTTAACCTACAAATGTGTCAGATCATTTTGCCGACCCTGTATTATATATGGCAGTCAAGCCATTGAGGTTCGTAGTATAGGGGTAGTTGTGGCGCTGACACGTTGTGCCATTGCTTCAGCTCGGTGTTAATTTAAAAACCACAAAGATGAAAAGGCAACGTAATCCAATTCAATTTATCTCTAAGGATACATATGGGTTCTGAATTAAGGAAATGAGAAAAAAAATTATTTAAAGCAACTAAGTTTTGGCAAGGTTGAGGCGATGCGAACACACCATATATAAAAATTATATCTATTATTGGATATTTGGGTTAAATATTCGACACTGAGTGTTTCGATTAATGGATCAATTAATATCAAAAACATATTGTGAAAAATATGTATTTGATATGTGTCTCTAATCTTTTGTGGGTATAAATATATGTATCTGGATTTTTGGTTTCTCTTCAAACGAGGATACGAAAGAGAAAAATAATATTGAGTTCGGACACTGGGCCATAACAGGGGAACCATAATGATGGGAACATTTTAAATTGCATTTTCCGAGATTATTAAACGACACGGAGTACTGAACTATATTTATTACATAACTGATAAAGCGTAGTTGTACATGTTTGTCTAAGATTTGAATTATTACATGAAGTTTTTTTATTACTTTCAGGTATTGAATGCCGTGGAGTCCAAAAGAATTGCATATGTAGTCGAAGAATACTTCACCACCAAAGATGCATCGCTGAGCCCAAAGAAAAATTCCGACAGCATTTTGGAAAGCGAAGAGGCACCATTTGGAAAGGTATCCTTTCGTGCTATTCCAAATTCGAAAGACAGATCCGTAGAAAGAGATAACACTATTCTAAGTTTGATATGCTAAACCACACTTTACATTGATATTGAGAAATCGACTTCGAATGTTTTCGCCATGATGGTGGATATATCAAGGCACAATATTCAAATAGTTAGATACATGTAAAGTTCCTGTGTACCAGTTATGTAATAAATTACGCAGTTACTCTGTGTCGCTTTTATTAATCTGGAAAATATTATTTAAAATGTGTTCCATCATTATGGTCCACCCTGTATTTTGTTGTGGAAATGGTTTAAAGAATGCTTGGGATTGCAAGACCAATGATCAGGCAAGTTCAAATAGGGCTATTGGGGTTCAAAGTTATACAATGTTTAATCATTGTAAGTTGAACAAACCAACTCCGACCAAGAGTGTAAATATAACAATGGAGTATTAATACAAGGACAGACGTTGGAGAAGCATTTAAGACTTCATTCTATATACCGAGACAAAGATACATAGAATATACTACATAGAAGAAGGGATAAGATACAAAATTATAGAGAGTCATAAGCTAAAGTCACTTACACATTGCCTGTGTGGGGTAAAAAAACACCCCACACAAAGTGAGGGGTGGACAAACATCCTAAACCCATAGTGTTAATCCCCGGAAGAAAGAGAGTTTTAATATTGCGCTTGCCTGCTTAAATAGCCGGTGAGGGTGAAAAAAAAACAGAAAACACCGAGGGAGACAACTCTTCCAGCCAACCAAGGCAGATAATCCCACAGGGCTAAAACTATGTATTCCAAAGCCTGGCCCCAAGCCAATTGAGGTAAATCCGATTGAGTAGCCACTTGACATCTCCCAGTCATATGGTTCATCACTTTTCACAACCTCTGCAAAAAAAGCATCTGGAGTTACTGATTCGACTCACGTACAAAAGTACCAATTTTCCGACATCTGGCCTCCACACGTAGATCGGTCTTTGTGTAAATCTAACATGGCGAGATGTCGGAAAATATGTACTTTTGTAACGTGAGTTACAATCAGTAACTCCAGATGCTTTTGCAGAGGTTGTGAAAGTGATGAACCAAATATGACTGGGAGATGTCAAGTGCTACTCATCGGATTTACCTCAATTGGCTTGGGGCCACGGCTTTGGAATCCATAGTTTTAGCCCTGTGGGATTATCTGCCCTTGGTTGGCTGGAAGAGTTGTCTTCCCTCGTGTTTCTGTTTTTTTTCTCACCAGGCCTATTTAAGCAGGCAAGCGCAATATTTAAACTCTCTTTCTTCCCGGGGACTTAACAACTAATGGGTTAGGACTGTTTGTCCACACCCTACTTGTGTGGGGTTTTTTTTACCCCCACACAGGCAATGTAGTAAGTGACTTTAGCTTATGGACTCTCTATAACTTTTGTATCTTATCCCTTTTCTATGTAGGTATATATCTATGTATCTTGTCTCGTGTATATAGACATGAGTCTTAAATGCTTCTCCACGTGCTGTCCTTGTATTAAACTCCATTGTTATATTTAACACTCTTGGTCGGAGTTGTTTGTTCAACTTACAATGATTAACATTGTCATAACTTTGAACCCAATAGCCCTATTTGAACTTGCCTGATCATTGAGGTTCTTGCAATCCAAGCAAAATTCCTTTAACCATTTCCCACAACAAATACAGGGTGGACCATAATGATGGAACACATTTTAAATAATATTTTCTCAGATTATAAAAGCGACACAGAGTACTGCGTATATTTATTACATAACTGGTACACAGGAACTTTACATGTAATCTACTATTTGAATATTGTGTCCTTGATATAGTCACCATCATGGCGAAAACATTCGAGAGCTCGATTTCTCATATCATGTAAAGTGTGGTTTAGCATATCAACTAGAATAGCTGTTATCTCTCTACGGATGCTGTCTTTCGGAAATTTGGAATAGCACGAAGGATCACCTTTCCAAATGGTGCCTCTCGCTTTCCAAAATGCTGTCGGAATTTTTTCTTTGGGCTTCAACGATGCATCTTTGGCTGGTGAAGTATTCTTCGACTACATATGCAATTTCTTTTGGACTCCACGGCATTCAATACCTGAAAGTAATAAAAAAACTTCATGTAATATTCAAATCTTAGAAAACATGTACAACTACGCTTTATCAGTTATGTAATAAATATATTCAGTACTCCGTGTCGTTATTATAATCTCGGAAAATAGCATTTAAAATGTTTCCCATCATTATGGTTCCCCTGTTATGGCCCAGTTCGAACTCAATATATTTTCTCTTCGTATCACTCGTTTGAAGAGAAACCAAATCCAATACATAATATTTATTACCCACAAGAAGATTAGAGACACATATCAACTACATATTTATTTCAAATATGTTTTGATATTATTGATCCATTAATCGAAACACTCAGTGTCGAAATATTTAACCAAATATCAATAAATAATCATAATTTTTATATATGTGTGTTCGCATCTGCCTTCAACCTTGCAAAACTTTAGTTGCTTTAAATAATTTTTTTCTCATTTCCTTATCAGAACACATATGTATCCGAATTGGATTACGTTGCATTTTCATCTTTGTGGTTTTTAAATTACACACAGAGTGAAGCAATGCACAACGTGTCAGCGCCACAACTACCGCTATACTACGAACCTCATGGCTTGAACTGCATATATATACAGGGTCGGGCAAAATGATCTGACACATTTGTAGGTTAAATAAAAAGGCAAACAAAGTAAAGAAACAAAAAAGAGTTTTTATTTTCGAAAAGTACATATAATACCATTTTTTCTCATATAATGCTATTTTGTTTTGTTTCTTTATAATGCCATTGTTTTTCTTTTCTTTTTCAGTTGCTGTCATGAATTGGACTGGTGAGCATCGCGCTTTCATTATGGAAACGTTTATCAAAACAAACGAATCTGTAACTGCAACACAAAGAGCGTTCCATTTGCACTTCAGTCTTGGTAGACATGATCCCGTACCAGCTCGAAACACGATCTTGTTATGAGCTACTGGATCTGCATTGAAACGAAAATCAACCGGCCGACCTCGCACCGCCAGAACTCCAGAAAATGTGGCAGCGGTAAGAGCTTCAGTTCAACAGTCTCCACTCCGTTCCACATTTAAACGCGCCCAGGCTCTTAGACTTTCCGAAAGAAGTTTGCGAAAAATTCTTCACAATGATCTTCAAATGCATCCATACAAAATTATGTTGATAAACGTTTCCACAATGAAAGCGTGATGCTCACCAGTCCAATTTACTTCATTTGCATTTTATTAAACCTACAAATGTGTCAGATCATTTTGCCTGACCCTATATATATATATATAATATATATATATATATATATATATATATATATAATATATATATATATAATAGAATTTGATAATTTGCTTTTGAAGCATTGTTAAGTAAAGTATATTATTATTTATATTTTTGAATGCAATTACAATGCGTATATCGTATAAAATTCGATAATTATTGAAGATAATCATGACAAGCAAAGTTTGTTGAAACAGTTGTACGGTGTTCCACACGTCGCACTTGTTATTCGCCAAGTTTGCTTATCATGATTAGTTTAAATAATTACCGAATTTTATACGATATACGCATTGTAATTGCATTCAAAAATATAAATAGTAATATATATATATATATATATATATGTGTGTGTGTGTGTGTGTGTGTGTGTGTGATGTTGTTGGTTTATTTTAAGTCCACGTATGCTTCTTTACATATGAATTAATTTGTGTATCAATTTTGTTCTTGTGAACGTTTTTGTGATATCAGGAAGCGTATGAAATGTATAAGTTAATAAAATATAGAACAAAAAACAGAGTGCGAATACTTAACCATTGTTTTGTCCTTGATTCGCTTTATTTTTCACAATATGTCAAGTGACCTTCATCCTTTGTCAAGGTATTTTTGACAATTGAATATAACTTAATTGAAAAATGAAATGAAATATATATATATATATATATATATATATATATATATATATACTTTGGTGTTGTACCAAGTTTCTTGGTACAGGGTGATTCTAGGCTGGTTTTATTCTCTACCAGTAGTTTCTGGTAGAGTTCAGGTTCCGTATGAGAGCTCAATGTTTAATCATTGTAAACAGAGCAAAGTTATTTGTGAATAAAAAGGCCTTAAATACCATGGGTATCGTGATTATGAACCATTTTCACTCGTGGGTATCTAGGGCCCACGGGCTTCTTCAGACCACGTATATCTTTTGTTTAAGGAAAATAAAAGATATGCATGGTCTGAAGAAGCTCGTGGGCCCTAGATACCCGCGAGTGGAAATGGTCCATAACCACGATACCCATGGTATTTAAGGCCTTTTTATTCATATATATATATATATATATATATATTATATATTAAATTTTTACTTGAAGGCACTTACAACGCATGTATCGCATAAAATTCGATACTATTTCTTATAGAAAATGAACTTGACAAGTGTAATCCCAACAAAGGATGGCTCGATGTGTAGAATACCGTACAGACTGTTTCGACTTTATTAAGTCTCATCAGCGGCATATACTAACGATTTCCCTCCGACAGAAATCGAAACCGGGACCTCAGCAGGCACAGTGAAACACTAGTGAAACACCTTATCGCCTCGGCCACAGTACACAGCTGACCATCCTAGCGGAATTAAGCTTGTCAAGTGATACTCACGCCTCTACCATAATAGGTAAGGGGGCGTTATTGAGAGAATAATAACAACAAACAGACCGTTTGCCCTTCGGCGAAGTGAATAAGATTTTTGGATGTTTGTTTATTTAGAAACGTTGCTGAATAAAGTATATATTAAATTTTTACTTGAAGGCACTTACAACGCATGTATCGCATAAAATTCGAATTTTATGCGATACATGCGTTGTAAGTGCCTTCAAGTAAAAATTTAATATATACTTTATTCAGCAACGTTTCTAAATAAACAAACATCCAAAAATCTTATATATATATATATATATATATATATATATATATATATACCGCTCCGCACTACTAAGATGCTACACAAGGTCATTTTTTTAAGTAGAGTTTAACAGGTTTGAATTCAGAGTTTTCCTTCTCCTAGTCTGGTTGCCTAACCAAGGTTTAAAGAGCCTAGTCCACCCTACTATTAACCCATAGCTGGAGAAAGAATAACTGGATGCATACCTTTCCCGGGATCATTAGCCTAATGTGAAATGCAAACAGCCTTGTCCAGGAAGTCGTCTTGGCGTGTCTATTTCCTATGATGATCACTATTACACTACGCGCCTCCACAGTTTCAGATATATATGTTTATGGGGAGGGAGTCTATCTCCAAAACCCTAGGAGGAGTTCATGAACAAACACACAGATAGGAAATACAGGGAGTTGCTAAACACTGTAGTCAAGGCCTGGATAACAAGGGTAGCCAATGGTAGGCCATATGTATGGCAGCAGGATTCGGACCCCTGCCACACCTCTGGGAAAAGTAAAAAATGGTTGTCAGTGAATTTTTACGACTACACCAGCCCCAATGTTTGGCCTCCGAACTTCCCAGATCTTAACCCCATGGATTATTATGTATGTGGCGCTGTTGAGGAAGACACCAATCGGTGTGCCAGTACTACAAAAGCCCAGTTAATCGACAGAATTAAGGTAGTTTTTGAGACCATTCCCAGGGAAACTGTAACATCAGCTTGCCCCAGTTTCAGGAGCAGGATTGATGCTATGATCGACGCCAATGGCGGTTATTTTGAGTGAAACTTGTTGACAGTAGTGTAATTTCCGTTCCTGTTGAATTTCTTAACAATCCATTAAATTTTGTAGCTACCAAGCACTTTTTCTTTTTCCTTATGAAACTGTCAAATTTCTACCGAACACCCTGTATTTTCACTATTCTAAAATGATACTTTGGTACTTTGACTTAGCAGTTTAATTCGTAGCGCTAAGTGAAATGAAAACATGTAACATTTTATTTACCTCGTACCCCACATGTACGGTTTAGGCACAAGGCCCTATTAACGTGGGACCAACCACAAACCGAAGCTCATGGGTGGCGGGTGAAAAATTGCGTCGATCCCGTCAGCATCCCCCCTCAAGGGGGGTGCCTCAGGCGCTGGGCAATAAACCCAGCCCTGCCCCTTTAAGTCAAGGGGGCAGGTATTGCCTGGGGGGATAGCACCCTGTGATCGACGCTATTAACTTGTAAAGATCCAGGGCCGAAGCCACTGGACCCCCACCACGAGGGCGGGTTTACATCCTATGAAAACATGTAACATTATGTGGGGTGGGGTGAAGCCATGAGTGTAACTTGATTTGTAAATTAGCACCGAAAAGTTTTTAGAAAGAATTATGTTTTAGATGAGAATGAAAACGTTTAATGATGAATCATCAATGCCACATAGCATGTTTCCATCGGACGAGCCGATGAGATGTGGCGAAGTGGCCGAGTGTGAATTGAGTTTGGAATTAGGCGTTGAGAGTGAGACATGGAGCTTTTACTCTCGGAATTTTGGGCTTGGGGGGAAATAAAAATCTCATGAGAAAAAAAAGTGGCATTGTGTTATTACTAAACACTATAAATGGCACAAGGCCAGATATCGCTTAGCACCCCAATTTGATTTCCAGACTCCAAACATCTAGGAATTGCCAGCCAATTCCAGCATCGATCCAGCAACGAATATTCGAGCCTCTCCGATGCAGTACTGGTCCAGAGATACGTATACAATTAAATAATTTCTGTATTAACACATCATCACTCCATTCAAAGTAAGAACCATACCGTAACAAACGTAGACATGTCATCTCTCCATTCTGAAAGTAGAGCATAACGCAACAAATAGCCTCGTCCAGGATTTGAACTGGTTTATGCCGTGTCCATTTCCTATGGCAGTAAACATTACACAACGCGCCTCCATACATATTCACCAACCCCTCTGCACGAGTAGGGTGAGACACAAGGTCAATTATTTAAGCGGAGTTTAACAGGTAGGAATTCAGAGTTTTCCTTTTCCTTGGCCGGTTGCTTAAACAAGGTTAAACAACCCAGTCTGCCTCTACTATCTACCCATTGCTGGAGAGAATAGTTGGATTCATAAATTTCCCAAGGTTATTAGCGCTATGTGAAATGCAAACAGTCCCGTTCAGGATTTGAACTCGTCTTGCCGAGTCAATTTCCTACGACGTTTAAAATTACCTATTCCTGCTGAATATGACCAGTAGTACAATACGACTACTTTTGTTAAAACTGATTCAAATGTATTTCGAATTAATCAAAATTTATTATTTTCACGCATTATATTTTTTTACAAAAAACACAAAAAATTAATTAATGTGTGGAGGATGATCTCTAATTAGGACTGAGCCGATTCTAGTACTGACCATCTCTGCTATTTCATACCAAATACTTTGGACCGTATTTCAATTTCTTTTTCATACATCTATCTTTATTGTTTTATATACATACATCTTCGTTTTTATCTCACAAAATATATCTTCATTCATAGAAAGAAAGAAATGTGTTTATTTTCACACATTACATTTTTTTACAAAAAAAAAACAACAACAAATGATTAATGTGTGGAGGGTGATCACTGATTAGGACTGAGCCGATTCTAGTCGTGACCACCTCTGCTATTTCATAGATTTTCAGGTTTAAATAGGTTTCTAATATTTTAACAGATATAAGTAATTCTTTAAAGAAGAACAAAGGTTATTAATTTTAGATATACAGTAGAGACTGGGTCACTTTTTTGTTGGTATTTGATTACTTCTCTATTTTTCTCTATTTCACTATAAGCGCCGCAGACTAGCACGTAGCAAAACATTGCAAAACTTTTGAGTCACCCTCGTATAATAGCAAGATATGAATTACAATGGAAATATAGAATTGTTTTCAATATTTATTCACCTACCAATTTGCAATAGAGATGCACTGCCAAATTGTGTCTCATGTTAGCAAAATATTGCAAAACTTTTGACTCACCCTTGTCATACCTTTTTCCATCTGAGCTACGACGTAAATACGAAGTAGATTTTAGCACACTTTTTCATTATGTATCATTGCTTGTTACTTCTTAGTACAAAAAAAAGTTACGACTGACTTGATGTCGAATTTAAATTAACTGCGAGAGGTGTCAGGTGGCTGTCGAAAAGAAAAAAAGAAAAAAAACCAAAAAAACAACAAAAAAGAAAACAAAAACCCGGCAAGAACAAGAGTTATACAATTCATACAATAGGCGCCATTTTTGTTGCAGTCGAACAGCAACCTAACCAGTCTTCTTTGAGCACTTAATGAACTTTGGAATTGCGTCGCTTGTTTTCTGGGTTTGATTATATCGTCTCATGGTTCGTTTTATTTCCTTACTTTTCATTTCCTTTTGTTTTTGTTTGTTTCTTTTGTTTTTTTGTTTTTTTTTTTTTGTTTTTTTTTTTTGCAATCTGTTGTTTTGGATCTATTCATCTCATTTGTGAGATTCATTTCATATATATTCACACACACTCACATACACACGTATTATATATATATATATATATATATATATATATATATATATATATATATATATATATATATATATATATATATATATATATATATATATATATATATATATATATATATATATATATATTATATATATATATATATATATATATATATTGTGGATGACAGTTATGAGAGTCATTTCATATATATTCACACACACTGACACACACAAGCATGCATATATATATGTATATATTATATATATATATATATATATATATATATAATATGCTGTGTATATCAGTGTGTGAATATATATGAAATGACTCTCATAACTGTCATCTACAATATATATATATATATATATATATATATATATATATATATATATATATAAGTGTCAGATCTTAACCCTGAAAAGCATTAAGCGAAACTAATAGTAGGTTCGTCTGACTCATTAGATTTATCTTTATTATTTGCTCTACTTTTTACTTATTAGCTTATTCTTCTAGCGGTTATATATATATATATATATATATATATATATATATATATATATATATAAATATATATATATATATATAAATTGTCTTTTCTTTTAGCCAAA
The DNA here is from genome assembly GCA_023376005.1 of Doryteuthis pealeii. Classification (NCBI taxonomy): domain Eukaryota; kingdom Metazoa; phylum Mollusca; class Cephalopoda; order Myopsida; family Loliginidae; genus Doryteuthis; species Doryteuthis pealeii. The sequence continues at coordinate 3,277,077 of CM042161.1, read as the reverse complement.
TACTGTACCAATAGATTACTTTTGTTGGTACGACTATCTTGGTCTTTTCTTCTTTCCAAAAATTCGTTCTCCTCGGTTGATGTTTGGTAGTATATTTTTACAATCAAGCTATTTGCAGGGTTTTTTCTCTCCGCGAGGATTTACCAATACGCTTGGTATATTAAATATTATATATATATATATATATATATATTGTGGATGACTATTTTATAATATATATATATATATATATATATATATATATATATATATAATATATATACGCCATTGTGGGCCGACCAGCAAAGACGTACATTGATCAGGTCTGTGCGGATACAGGATGCTGCATAGAGGACCTCCCGAGAATGATGAACGATAGGAACGGATGGAGAGAGACTGTCATGGATATCCGTGCTAACAGCGCATGATGATATATATATATATATATATATGAGGAGAGCAAGAAGTATGGAATCGATACCGACAGTATGTCCAAAAATGAGTAAGGGTGAAAAATAAAGAAATGAGGATGATTTATTGATATTTGGTAAACTATTCCGACACTAAGTGTTTCGATTAATGGATCCATGGTATTCAAATATATTTGAAATAAATATATATTTATCATGTCTCTAATCTTCTCCAGGGTTACATAAAAGCGCTGACGTATATCTCCTCTTCGTATCACTCGTTTGAAGAGGAACCAAATTCGATACTTGATATTTATTACCCTGAAGAAGAAGAAGAAGAAGAAGAAGACACACACATATATATATATATATATAATAAATAAATAATCCACAGACACGTGTTTCGAGGTATCACCTCTCATCAGTGTGGTTATACATTAACAGCTACCCCTGGCCAGGTTTGAGACCCGAATGAACTTTCGTTCGCCAAGCCTCTTACCCGTTCGGCCAGAAGTAGCTGTCAAATATAGGAGAATATTTAATTGCTACATTTCTAAGCGGAAATGAATTCACTAGAGTCCTCAAACATGTGTAAACAAAGCGAGGGTTATATATATATTCACATTTTCTTCCCCTTTCAAACTTGCACAACTTTCGTTCCTTAAAATAATTTTTGTTGGCCCATTTCCTAAGTAAATCTCGATTTTTTAAAAAATTTCTCAATATTCATTTGCACCCTGAGTATTACACTAAAATGCATCTGGTGGTGAGGCTCCAGTCCTGGAGATCTGGGTACCCCGTAATTACTATTTCTACCAGCTACAGTCGCATTATTAGATTCCCCTTCGGACTAATACTCTTGGGGAAGTCATGAACCCTTTTATCCCCCGGCTATGGATTGATTAGTTCCATAAGTTGTTCTTCTATACGGAATGCTTCGGTATTAAATAACACATAAAGGTTGATATGTCATTAAACAAAGTAACCAAACCAAATCATAAGGACCAGAGGGTTGGGACAATGATATAGGGGTTATTTCCTATAACTCCAACCTAAAAAAGGGGAACCACTCTGATTGACTGAAAAATTATTTATTTATTTATTGATCTACTAGGAAAAAAGAAAACGGGTTTAGGGTTAGTGTTAGGGTTAGGGTTAGAGTTAGTTTAATGGGAAAATAATGGATAGATTAATTAACAGATAAAATTCATTCAGAGTGGTTCCCCTTTTTTTAGGTTGGGTTATTTCCTATAACTCCAACCTAAAAAAGGGGAACCACTCTGATTGACTGAAAAATTATTTATTTATTTATTGATCTACTAGGAAAAAAGAAAACGGGTTTAGGGTTAGTGTTAGGGTTAGGGTTTAGGGTTAGTTTAATGGGAAAATAATGGATAGATTAATTAACAGATAAAATTCATTCAGAGTGGTTCCCCTTTTTTAGGTTGGAGTTATAGGAAATAACCAATATAGGTGCTACGACTTGACGTGACCAGCCGATTGATCGGAGGGAGCCTCTCCGACCGCCCGATTAGCCTAAATGTGTGTTGCAATTCATAATCTGCTCATCCACCAGGATTCTGTCCTTAAGCATCATGGGTCGCTTCCCACGGCCAACAGGTGGCCCATTGGGGGGACTTTTTTAATTGAATAAACCTATTCAAATTACGATTTTCAGGTGAAGGGTTTTCGTCTGACATTCGTACCCCCCCCCCCTATCAGGTTATCTTTAAAGTTTCATCGGTATTCAGATCCTCATTAGATCCCTCTGATCAACCGATTGGTCACCTCAAGCCGTAGCACCTATATGATTGTCTCTACGCTCTTGCCTTATGGCAAGCTCCCAATCTTTTTTTATTTTTATATATGAGTTAAAAAGCGGTGACTGAGGGTCTTAGTGCCCTGGTTATGACGATAAACTGTATCTAGTGGTGGGGGTTCCAATTTTGGAGCTCTGTGGAGTATGGAGTACCCCTTCATCGCCATTACTAACAGGAGTGGCCTCATCTATGGGTTAAGTTGATCAAAAATAAGTTTACAAAATGTGTTTAAAAATTGTTTGAAAACAAAAAATGAATACCAGAAAAAGAATGAATAAAGCAAACGTCTTCAGCATAAAATAACACAAGAGTTGACATACTGTAAAATCCAACCAACCAACAAAATTATTAAATACCAATATTTCATTTACTGGGACCTGCAGGAACTGGTCCCTCTTAGATACTCGATAATTCTACTTTGAGACCTCGTATAAAAGAGGTTGTGTTAATCCGGCCTGATGGGAGGTCAGGAAAATAATTGTTTTTATAATATCAAATTGTCTTTTCTTTCTTTCTTTCTTTCTTTCTTTCTTTCGTTCTTTCTTTCTTTCTTTCTTTCTTGTTATGATTGTTCGTGCTGTTCTTTCTTTCTTTCTTTCTTTCTTTCTTTCTTTCTTTCTTTTCTTGTACGATTGTTCGTACTGTTCTTTCTTTCTTTCTTTCATTCTTTCGTTCTTCTCACTGACTCTTTTTTTCTAACCATAATCAAATCCTCATGACATTCCTTTTTTCTTCATCCCGAACATTATTCCCACACCTTTTCTTTCCTTTTTCTTTCTTTCCTTTTTCTTTCTTTCGGTTATTTCATAGTTGAGTAATATGAGTGACCCAGGAAAGACAGAACCCAAATTATTTATTTATTTTCGCATTAAACTAACCCTGAACCCCAACCCTAACCCTAACCCTAAACCCTAAACCCTAACCCTAACCCTTGTTGGACTTTAACTTAAAAAAAATTAAAATGAACAGCTTTATTACAAAATTTGTGGGTTCTGTTTTTTTCTGGATCAGCCTGTAATATTATGTTACTCAACTAGGGTTAGGGTTAGGGTTAGGGTTTAGGATTAGTTTAATGGGAAAATAAATAATTTGGGTTCTGTTTTTTTTCTGGGTCACCCTGTAATATCATGTTTCTCAACTAGGAAATAACCCTTCTTTCTTCCTTTCCTTCTCTTTCTTTCTTTCTTTCTTTCTTTCTTTCTTTCTTTTCTTTTTCTTTCTTCTTTCTTTCCTCTTTCTTTCTTTCTTTCTTTCTTTCTTTCCTCTTTCTTTCTTTCCTCTTTCTCTTTCTCTTTCTTTCTTTCTTCTTTCCTCTTTCTTTTTCTTTCTTTCTTTCTTTCCTTTCTTCTTTCTTTCTTTCTTCTTTCTTTCTTTCTTTCTTTCCGCTTTCTTTCTTTCTTTCTTTCTTTCCCCCTTCTTTCTTTCTTTCTTTTCTTTCTTTCTTTCTTTCCTCTTTCTTTCTCTTTTTCTTCTTTTCTTTCTCTTTCTTTCTTTTCTCTTTCTTTCTTTCTTCATAATTAAATCGTCTTTTTATTCTTTCTTTATTGTCAATATTATTAATCTTTTCTTTTCTTTCTTTCTTTCTTTCTTTCTTTCTTTCTTTCTTTCGCTTTCTTTCTTTCTTTCTTTCTCCTTCTTTCTTTTTTTCTTTCTTTCTTTCTTTCCTTCTTTCTTTCCTCTTTCTTTCTTTCCTCTTTCTTTTCTCTTTCTTTCTTTCTTTCTTTCCTCTTTCTTTCTTTCTTTCTTTCTTTCTTTTCCCGGTTTCGTTTGGTCTGACCATAATGAAATCCCTTTTCCCTTCCTTCTCTCTTTATCCTGAATATTATCTACCCCGACCCTAATTTTTCCATCACCAGTTTCACATCCAAACCCCCACCCCACCCAAACTCACTCCTTACCCCCCGCACTTATCTGTTTGTCGCTATTAACTCTATCGCAATTTTAGTCATATCATTTATTAACACGATTTCACTACCTGACTTGGTTCTCAGCGCAAGTACCCGGTGACATGTTCTTTGCACTTTATGACCCTACAACTTTATGAGAAGCAAGCTAACACGACTGCGACTATGACGGCTTCATTTCAACTAGCCGTTTCTCCTCCCCCTCCCCTCCCCTCCCTCCCAGAATCACCACCCCTCGTCATTCAGATAATGTTCACAAATGGAATGATCCATAGTTGAACAAAATAAAATACTATTTCCTCCGCCTTCTTCCGTGTTTTGTTTGTTTTGTGCGCGCGTGTGTATATGAGTGAATGTATGAGCGTGTATGAGTGTGTGTGTGTGTGTGTGTATGTATGAGTGTGTGTGTGTGTGTATGTATGTTGGTGTGTGTGTGTGTGTGTGTGTGAGTGAGTGTGTATATGTTTGTGTAAAAGTGTGTGCTTGTGTGATTGTGTGTAAGTATTTCTGTGCGTGTGTTTGTGTGTGGGTGTCTGAAAATGCGTTTTTGTGTGTATTTGTCTATGAGTGTGTATGGAAGCGCGTGGTGTAATGGTTAAAGTCATGGGAAATGGACTCGTCGCTCCGAGTTCAAATCCTGGATATGGTAATTGCATTTCGCTTAGTGTTAATACCCTTGGGAAAGGTATGAATCCTACTCTCCCTCCAACTATGGATAAATAGTAGGGTGGATTGGGCTCTTTAACCTTGGTTAGGCAACCGGTCTAGGAGAAGGAAAACTCTGAAATCAAACCTGTTGAACTCCCCTTAAGAAATTGACCTTGTGTCACATCCTGCTCGTGCGGAGGGGTTGGTAAATATATATATGAGTGTGTATTTGCGAGTGTGTATGTGAGTATATTTGTTTTGTGTGTGTGTATATGATGGTGCTCGTGTGTGTGTGCGTGCGTGAGTGTATTTGTGAATTTGTGTATGGGATGTGTGTGTGTGTGTGCGTGCGTGCGTGGGTGGGTATGTGTGTTTGTGTATGAATATGTGTTTGTGTCTGTGCGTATGAATATCTGGGAGTGTGTGTGTGTTTGCGCGTATCTGTTTGTGTGTGTGTGGGTGTGAATGCGTTTTTGTGTGTGTGTTTTTGTGTGTGAGTGAGTGTGTGCATTTGTGTGTGTAAATGAGTGCGTGTGTTTGTGTATAAGTGTGTTTGTGTGTATGGGGGGTAAATATGTTTCTGTTGTTTGTGTGTGTGTGTGTATGTGTGTGTGTGTGTATATGTGTGTGTATTGTTTTAACCCTTTGCGCATCGTGCTTCCGCGTCATTTTCACCCAACCGTTTGTCAAGGGCGTTCATATCTTTGGTTGCATCATCTGTTGGCTCCGACACTGCCGGCCTCCTCCGCCACCGTCGCTGCACTTCCTGAAATCTTTCGCAAAAACTCTTTCAACTGTCTATCGCAGTGGTTATCAAGCAGTGCGACCGGGCATAGTTATAAGTTACTTTTCTTGCAACTAAAAACACAGGTTTTAGACAATTTTATTGCAATTTTCCACCTCATATTTATGTGAACTGGGATTTTCAACCCTCGCAACAATTAAATGTAAAAAGAGAGGAACTCTTCAATGCATTGATGAGGAAATGAGAGTTTGTCTCTCAAACATAAGACCAAACATTTAAGAAATCGCAAGGTCTCATCAAGCTCATGTTTCTCATTAACACAGGAATGAATAAACTTCATAGAGATATGTTAAGTTTGCTTTTGTTAAATGTGTTATTTTTTTAAATATATTTAACAGTTAACTTAATAACATATTAGTCCTATTTTGTATACAGTGCGCTATCAAGTATCTGTAGTACTGCAAGTGTGCCCAGACTGTATAAAGTTTGATAAGCACTATCTATCGATATACACATACATCAAGAGAGGGATATATATATTTACTGAGTTGGCGAGGGTCGGTATCGAACTAGGAACCTTGGTTTTTTTAGCCGAATGCTCTGCTGACTGAGCTAACCCGGTTCCTATTAACCAATAAAAATTCAAATTAGACCTTTTTATAAAAACAGGCCCGATCTATTTAAAACCATTGCTGTAAATTCCCATAATTTTAATACTCAGTTCAAAGTAAACGGTGAAAGAAATAATACTACATCAATGAAATATAAATAAATTCAATCAAAGCGTAATACAACCTCAAAGTATTTGTAGACAGTACCAAGAGAAGGTTACCGTTGCCAAACTGCATTGGTCCCTAACCTTTCCTTTGGATCACAGCGGCAGTGTAGAGAGAGGGTTAATCTGCTGCATGGGCAACAGCTTATCCTACATATGAACCCGCCCAGCTATGTAGTTCAATGAGAAGAGAGAGAGAAAGAAAGAGAGAGAGAGAGAGAGAGAGAGAGAGAGAGAGAGAGAGAGAGAAGAGAGAGAACTTTAACTCCATCGTCTCTCGTAGATGGAAAGCTGCCAGCACCAACACCATGTCAGTTGAACACAAAATCCGATTAACGTAGAGATCCACGCACAAACGAAGCTCATACGATGGCCAGTTTTAAAAATGCGTATATGCTGTTGGGAAGGTTGAATTCTACTCTCCCTCCAGCTATGGGTAAATGACTGGCTCTTAACCTTGGTTAGGCAACTGGTCTAGGAGAAGGAAAACTCTGATTCAAACTGTTAAAACTCCGCTAAGAAATTGACCTTTGTGTCACATCCTGCTCGTGTGGAGGGGTCGGTAAATATATATATGCCGTCGGCATTTCCTTTTTGTGGCGTCTCAGGCCCTGGGAAATAGACCCAGTTCTGCACCTTTTTAGACGAGGACAGGTGTTGCCTTGGGATGCCCCCTTGGGATCTCATAATATCATATATCTTGCAGGACACAGAAGCCGAAGTTCCTATGTCAAGATAAGTGTATCGCTAAAATAAGTAAGGGAACTGTATTTCTTTCATTACACATAACTCTATCACACAGAAAATAATTCAATACAATGTTTTTTCCCGCCCTGTCGGCTGGGGCGTTAGAATGCACCGACTGCACCTCTGCAGAGGGGTAAGACTCCCCAATGGGCCACCTGTTTGCCGTGGGTGGCGACCCGTGATGCTTAAGGATAAGAGCCAGGTGGATGAGCAGTTCATGACATGCAATACTCCACTTTGGCCTATCTTGGGCTAGACGGGCGGTCGGAGAGGCCCTCTCCGTCAATAGGCTGGTAACGTCAAGCCCTAGCACCTATATGATTTTCCCAACCCTATTGCCCTATGGCAAGCCCAACCCCTTTTTATCATATGGATGCTAGAAGGCGGTGGCTGCGGGTCTCCATGTCCTGGGAATGACGTTAAACTCTATCTGATGGTGAGGTTCCAGTTTTGGAGGTTTGGGGAATGTGGGCACCCCTTCATCACCATTGCTCCCTGGTCTACTCTGACCCGGAGTGGTAGTACCTGTTAGGGTCCATCTATGGGTTAAATAGAAAAATGTATTTATAAAAAAATTGTATTATCCATTAAGAATTGATTTATTTCAAAACTTTATCGGCATTAAATGACCCACTGAGGTTGATATGCCGTAAAACAAAACAAAACAAAACCAAACAATGTTTTTCTCAATAACAATTAACATTATTCTAAAAAGCAGCGTCGTCTCCGCTGGTTTGGATCATGTCTGCCGGGTGGATAGTGAACGACCCCCAAAAGACATCCTCTATGCAGAAATTTTATCTGGGAAAGGAACAGACTGGTTATCTCTAGCTGCGATTTAAGGATGTCTAAAAGTATGATATCAAGTGCTTTAACATCACTCCTTACCAGTCGGGAAAACTTCGCACAGGACCGCCCTCTCCGTTGCGAGTTAATCAGGTTTGAAGTCACCCTGGCGCAACACCATGAAGCCAAGAGGTCCAGAAGAAAGCGATGGCAACAGAGCACCGGCACACCAACATCTTCAGGTACAGCCTTCGCATGTGACATCTATGGTCGGGGGCTGTTTTTCGAACATTTCCCCTCGTCGCCACAAAAGGCGCTGTAACTTCAAGGGCACGAGAAATATAAAAGTTTTCCAAGACTGCAATGCTAATGATGATGATGATGATGATGTGATGAAAAAGCAGAAATTGACACACATTTATTGGTTATTTCCTATAAGTCTAACATAATTAAAGGGGAACCACTCTTGACTGATAATTGATTTATTTATTTATTTATTGATCTACTAGAGAAAAAGAAGACGGGGCTAGGGTTAAGCTGGAGTGGTAGTACCTGTTAGGGTCCTATCTATGGGTTGAATAGAACAAACATAAGTTTTAAAAAATGTGTTTAAAAATTGAGTTTTAAAAAATTAGGGAAATTATGAACTTTTGTTTAGTAAATTAGGGTGTCCCAGAAAAAACAGAACCCATAAATTTTGTAATAAAAGTGTTAATTTTAACTAGGGGTTTAGGGTTAGGGTTAGTGTTTAGGGTTAGGGTTTAGGGTTAGGGTTAGTGTTTAGGGTTAGGGTTAGTTTAATCCCAAATGGGGTAACCTGTTGCACCTGGGTGGCGACTCATGATGCTTGGGGACGGAATCCGGGTGGCTGGATAGTCCATGACAAACAACACTCCACTTATTATATATATATAATATATATATATATATATATATATATATATGAGAAGTAAACAAACAGAGGATGTTTGTGATATGGCTATTTTCAGCCGACAATATTTGGGAGAATATGTGCTTAATTGAAGTCGAACTTAATTTTTGAAATGTTAATTCATTTATTAATTAATTAGGCGGGATTTACCTATTTAAATGTAAGGCTAAACAAATCGAGAAAAATCAATCTCTGTATGTACATTTCGGCCTGATGAGGCCTAATAGGCCGAAATGTACATACAGAGATTGATTTTTCTCGATTTGTTTAGCCTTACATTTAAATAGGTAAATCCCGCCTAATTAATTAATAATGAATTAACATTTCAAAAATTAGGTTCGACTTCAATTAAGCACATATTCTCCCAAATATATATATATATATATATATATATATATATATATATATATTATATATATATTAAATGACCACGACTATCAAATTCAGCGAACAACGCGTGCGACGTGCGGAACACTGGACAGCTGTTTCGACCTATTAAGTCTCATTAGCAGTGTATACCGTGACCCCCCTCCCGAAGCTCTCCAAATCAACTAGTCAATGGTAAACGCGGAACTGTATAACCATAGTATTGTAGTTGCATCCACAATCTTACAGAGGACAAGGCCACCTCTCGAGCGACAATCCAGTGATCCGAGGTTTGAAATCTTACTGTTACCTAATTATTAGATTCTTAATATTTATGTACAGTAGTGTAGAAATCAAAATGGCAGTTATAAGTTGAAGCCCACGGCCTTGAAGGATGGGTGACAAGGCTTGACCTCATCCTGATCCGTTCCGGTGGATACCGTGAGAATCGGTGGAGGAAACCCTCTTCCGGTTTAGATTAGAAATAGATTTTAGTCAGTCGGCCAAAACCTACGACGGTAGTGAGTCGTGTTATACATGCTCCGACTCGATCTGCGCAGGTAGTCTGGTGGGGATTTCGAAATAAAATGTGATCTAAGTAAATCGAAGTCTTGTGTTATCTAAAAACTACCAATGGCACAGGGCTTCTGATAAAGAGAAATCCCCCGATGGAAGACCAGACACGAAGTCCCCAAGAGAGGTCCAGACGAAGAAGAGATGTTAGAAGAGACCTAGAAGAAGACGTAAGATATCAAAAACGTCTGAAGAAGAATAGAAGAATAGAAGTAAGTAAGTAAAGAGGTATACAACATTACCTGGTATGCACGGTTTGATTTGTTTTGTTTTGTTTTACGGCATATCAACCTCAGTGGGTCATTTAATGCCGATAAAGTTTTTGAAATAAATCAATTCTTAATGGATAATACAATTTTTTTATAAATACATTTTTCTATTTAAGCCATAGATGGACCCTAACAGGTACTACCACTCCGGGTCAGAGTGGACCAGGGAGCAATGGTGATGAAGGGGTGCTCCACATTCCCCAAACCTCCGAAACTGGAACCTCATCATCAGATAGAGTTTAATGTCATTCCCAGGACATGTAGACCCGCAGCCACCGCCTTCTAGCACCCATATGATAAATAGGGGTTGGGGCTTGCCATAAGGGCAACAGGGTTGGGAAAATCATATAGGTGCTAGGGCTTGATGTGACCTGCCGATTGATCGGAGGGGGCCTCTCCGACCGCCCGTCTAGCCCAAGATAGGGCCAAAGTGGAGTATTGCATGTCATGAACTGCTGATCCACCTGGGCTCTATCCTTAAGCATCACGGGTCGCCACCCACGGCCAACAGTGTGGCCCCATTGGGGGAGTCTTACCCCTGTGCAGAGGTGCAGTCGGTGCATTCTAACGCCCCACCAACAGGGCGGGGCATGCACGGGTACTTTAGCTAGTATACATATATCGTCTCTCAAACATTCTGGCCCACTGCTGGTATTTTTATTTGCTTTTATTCTTTCAGATTTGGTTAAGAGTCACTCGGTACTGTTACGCCCGCTGTTTCTTTGTCGAATATTATTAAGTTCATTTTTATTGCTTTTGATTTGATACGTTGCACCTCAAATCATGTTGAAGGGATTGGGTAATTTTTTTCTTTCCTTTCTTTTCTTTTTTTAGATTCGGTTTGTTAAGTCGATACAAATCAAGTTATAATTTGTCATACAGTTGGCGATTACAACAACTTTTTTTGTTTAAACACGGGGATATTGCGATCTTTGTAGACAGGTTCATTCAGACATATATCCTCAATTTTATTTTACCTTCTTAATCGCAATGTTATGGTCTGTCTGAAATTATTTTTTAAATGAGGTTATCATTTGTTGTATTTGGCTCGCCCTGTCGGTGGGGCTTAGAATATCCTGATTCTACACTCTGCAGGGGTTTTGTTTATTTATCTGTTTGTTTGTTGGTTGGTTGGTTGGTTGGATTTTACGGCATGTCACTTCTTGGGCCATTTTATGCGGAAGACCTTTCTTTTATTCATTCTTGAGGGGTATTCAATTTTTTAAAACTAGTTTTTTTTTTCAAACACTTTTTTTAAGAACACCTTTATATCTATTTAAACCATACATGGGATGGTAATCTTCAACTTGTTCCTCGTAAATTCCTACTATAAAATAAACTGAACCCTCATTTTATGTCCGTGTTTTTGCAATAAATGTTTTATTTTTCATGCACCCGTTATTTTACAATACTAAATGTATTTTCTTTGTTTATTTTAATATTCACTTAAAAGTTTTTATTTTGTGAGAATGTTTAGTTTTTAAGTGGGGGCTCGTTTTACAATTTAGGCATAAATTGGATCCTCCTTTTATGACCGTAATTTTGTTTTTTCGTCGATGATGATTAAAATCTGACGTTTTTATTTTAGCGTACCAAAGCAAAAAAGAAAAGAAATAACAACAAAAGGTAATATTCAACTTTTTACTCGTGAATTACTACCATACAATTAGGCTTGGGCATTTTATGGTAGGAATTTACGAGTAAAAAGTTGAAGTGCAAAAACGAACCCCCACTTTACAACTAAACATTCTCACAAAATAAAAAACTTTTAGAATATAAACATTGAACTGAATATTAAAATAAAGAAAGAAAATATATTTATTATTGTAAAATAATGGGTGCAAGAAAAATAAAACATTTATTGCAAAAACACGGACATAAAATGAGGGTTCAGTTTATTTTATGGTAGGAATTTACGAGCAAATAGTCCTTTATTACCCTAAAAAGTCAGTTCGCTACGCGAAAGAAATATTATTCGTTATTTACGTTTCTTAGAAGTGTGACTTGTTGTCACATGTATGCGAAATACTATTATTTTTTAACTTCTTCACTCGAGGTGGCCATTTTTTTACTTTGTTTATATATCGAATACTCAATTCTCATTGGCTAATTCTCATTTTGGAGCTACTTAGTTTTTATACGTATTTTACTACAAATTAGCCCGTTTAAATGGTACTTTTGGCATAATTTTAATGAATGGTCCTATTTGCGAATTTTGGTTATTAGTCTTTTTTGATTTTTTCTTTATAATTACGTTAAAATTATCTTGATAGGTGGTTCGGCTACGTAAATCGAAAACTAAGCCTATTTTGACGCTTGGGACTGTAGCCTATTACTCCCAGTTCTTCTCTGACACGGAGTGGTAGTATCTGTTCGGGTCCCATCAAAGTAAACATATCAAACGTTGTAACAATCAAATTATCATACTGTGGTATATCCACAGGTCCTGCTAGTAGTATAAGATTCTTTCAAATATCCAAACACAATAATCTTTTAACTGTTATTAAAAGTTTTACAGTTCAGCTGTTACAGCGTTATTTGATATATTTCTTCTTTTCTTCTTCTTCTTATTGAAAAAAAAAAGCATGGAAAATTTATATCACAGATGTATGCAAGGAAAACAACTGGTGTTCACTATGTCCATATGAAAAATCGGTTTATTAACTTTTAATAAAAATTGAACGAAATCAACACAAACACATCCATTATTATTTGGCCGACACAAAACTTAAAACGCTGGACTTTCGTTAGTTCTACTTGCTCAGAAACCAATTATGTGAGCGAGCTTGTTCATGAGTCTCTGTGGGCTGGGTTATAAAATGATTTAAGGCGGAATGTTTCATGTCTCAATTGCTTTCTAAGGAATATATATATATATATACTCCATACTCCAATATATATATATATATATATATATATATATATATATATATATATATATATATATGTGAATGTGAGAATTGGAAATGAATCCGAAAATATGAGGAAAAAATGAGTAAAGAAAAGAAATGTAGATGGATAAAAATGAATTTTATCGATATCACTTTTAATCGATATCACTTACACATGTTTATCAAAATGTATACGGATTTACGTTATTATTATTATTAAAATAATCAGATGGACTTGAAATGATTATGATAATAATAATAGGAAAAATGCGTAAAATGTTCCGTACACAGATTTTGCCGACATTCATTCAAAGAAGTATTTTTTTTGATAATATGATATATATAATATATAATATAATATATATATATATATTATATATATATAATATAATATATAATTTTTTTAATAATAATATAATATATATATATATATATATATAATGTTATATTATTATTATATTTAATAATTTATATATTATATATTTATATTATTATTTATATTATAATAATATATATATATATATATATATAATGTTATATTATTATTTATATTTTTGCTTGAAGGCAATTATAATGCATGTATCGCATAAAATTCAATACTTATAGAAAATAATCTTGACAAGTGAATCCCGGCAAAGGATTGTTTGGTGTGTAGAACATCGTACAGACTGTTTCGACTTTATTAAGTCTCATCAGTGATGTATACTAACGATTTCCCTCGGACAGAAATCGAAACCGGGACCTCACCAGGCATAGTCAGAGACCATATTGCCTCGGCCACGGTACACACCGAACAATCCCTGCGAAATTAACCTTGTCAATGATACTTACACGCCTCTACCATAATAGATATGGGGACGTTGTGTGAACAATAACAAACCAGACCTTATGCTCTTCGGTGAAGTGAATAAGATTTTTTGGGTGTTTGTTTTTTAGAAGCATTGTTGAATAAAGTATATATTATTATTTATATTTTTGCTTGAAGGCAATTACAATGCATGTATCGCATAAAATTCGATAATTATAGAAAATAATATTGACAAGTGAATCCCGGCAACGGATTGTTCGGTGTGTAGAACATCGTACAGACTGTTTCGACTTTATTAAGTCTCATCAGCGATGTATACTAACGATTTCCCACCGACATACTTTATTCAACAATGCTTCTAAAAAACAAACATCCAATATATATATATATATATATATATATATATATATATATATATATATATTATGCATAAACTATGTTTTAGTTATATTTATTTGCATTGGAACAATTTTGCTACCATTGGTTTCTTGCTGTGTAGCAGTCATCAGGCAATGAAAGTGTTTTTCGTTGCCTGATCACTGCTACACAGCAAGAAACCAATGGTAGTAAAATTATTCCAATGCAAATAAATATAAACTAAAACATTTATTTATCTATTAACGCTCTATCACGGATATTGAGCACTCTTCTAATAACACTGTGCGTTGGATTACTACCGCTTCTTCATGTATAATAGTGCCATCCATACTTACATATATATATATATATATATATATATATATATATATATATATATATATGCATTGCATTGTTGCTAAATAAGGTTGCTAAGGATGCTATTAATGTTGTTTAGGAAAGTTGTCACGTACGCTTTTTACGGTTGCTAAGAACGGTTGCTACGGATGCTAAGGTTACTACTATTCTCTTCACTCTCTCTCTCATTGTTTCTTCTCTTTCCTCCTCCATTATAAAGATATCTCCAGTGGTTACCTTAATACCTTTATTAAAATCCAGTTATCCAGTCCTGTTATTGAATTTTAGCTTAACATATACGTAAAGTTACATTGTGATTGGATTGGATTGGATTGGATCACTGGTATAAGCGCCGACAGAGAGAAATTGTCATCTATTAATAATGGAGATTCGCTTCCGGATTTTGTCTGTAACAAAAACTACGTCACTGCTTACGTCACACTGCCTAAAATCCTCATAAATAGAATAACTCAAAATGTGAGCATGCAATGTTAGACAGTCCTCGTTGGTTTTTTAAACAAGCTTTTAAAAAATACATACCTGTTATTATCTATCTATATATAGTTTATTTTATTTTAATATATATTTAAAGTTATCAGAACTAAGTTTCCATTTCAATTTTTTTTTTTACTCCTTTAATAAATTTATTTCATTTTTTACCCCTTTAATAAATTTGATGATTTTACTTTACTTATGATACAAACTCTCTGATATTAAATTTTCAACTTCCATCCCCTCAGGCAATATCTATTTTACGTCGCCCAGAGGGCGTTTTTTATTTTGCTAGTTCATGTAATAGATTAACCTCGTTTTCCTATTTATTATTTTTCCATTTCTCATAGCACAGTCGGTAATTTGGTTTTTGTGACCCCAATTGAATTGGAGGGTAAATATAATTATGACTACTGGGTTTCTCGTAAAATTCTACCCTAGAAAAGTGTTGTTGATCATAGTACAGAGCTTTGTTTTCAAATGCATCCCCAGGCAGACAGACAGACACACAGCACAAATATAGTATATCAAAGTCACATTTAGCAAAGACTAAACAGCTTGTTTGCTGTTTGAAGTTTGAATTCCCGAGTGACTTGGATGGAACTGGACAGAATACACAGCACACTCTTCTTGTATTGTACACTGATCACTATCCGCCCTGTCGGTCTGGGGCGTTAGAATGCACCGACTGCACCTCTGCAGAGGGGTAAGACTCTCCCAATGGGGCTACGTGTTGGCCATGGGTGGCGACCCGTGATGCTTTAGGATAGAACCCAGGTGGCTGAGCAGTTCATAACTTGCAATACTCCACTTTGGCCCTATCTTGGGCTAGACGGGCAGTCGGAGAGGCCCCCTCCGATTAATCGGCTGGCCACGTCAAGCCCTAGTACCTATATGATTTTCCCAACCCTATTGCCCTTATGGCAAGCCCTTTTTATCATACGGGTGCTAGAAGGCGGTGACTGAGGGTCTACATGTCCTGGGAATGACGTTAAATGTTATCTGATGGTGAGGTTCCAGTTTTGGAGGTTTGGGGAATGTGGAGCACCCATTCATCACCATTGCTCCCTGGTCCACTCTGCCCCGGAGTGGTAGTACTTGTTAGGGTCCCATCTATGGGTTAAATAGAAAAACATGAGTTGATAAACAAAATTGTATTATGCATTAAGAATGAATTTATTTCACAACTTTTTCGGCATTAAATGACCCACTGGGGTTGATATGCCGTAAAACAAACCAAACCAAACTGATCACTACATATGTCCTGTTGGAATATTTTGGTGATATAGTTATTTACTAAGCTTAGCTTTGATTTGGCACAAGTATGGGGCGCCCAGTGAGAATCGAACTCACTAACAATAGTTTGCTAATCTAGCTTGCTAACCATTACTATATTTACCACGTACCCCACGCGAACGGGTTAGGCACAAGGCCCTATTAATGTGGGATCACCCACGAACCGAAGTCATAGGTGGCGGGTGCAAAAATGCGTAGCTCCCGTCGGGGGACGCCTCAGGCACTGGGCAATAAACCCAGTCCTGTCCCTTTAAATTGAGGAGGCAGGTGTTGCCTGGGGGAATGGCCCCCTGGGATCACGCCGTTAATTTCATTAATAGACACAGGCCTCGAAAGGCTCGTGTTATCGTGAAAGTTCAAGTCAAATGCTGATATAAGCCGTGCTACAATGCACCACTTAAATTTATAGACTAAGCGAAGTCATGTGGTTTAAACCTCAGCCAATCAACAGCGCGATAATGTGGTCGGGTAACTACTTAATCGGTGATAGTGATAGACGTCCATTTACAATCATTGACGAAGGACCTGCAAGACTGAGGAGCACCAAGGAACAACTAAAGGATTCTTCACTAAGGATCGCGCTCTGTTTAACACCAAGGATCTCCACTGGATAGCGCTATTGCTTGAAGCCTGAAGGATGACTACAAAAATCGTAACATGTCCCCACCTACATCACTTTATGCGTTTAAGTTGTATATGTAGGGCAAATTTCAACTCCGCAATTGCTCAACTGAGAAAGTTATGTGCGAACAAATAAACTCACAAACATAAATACAGACGTCATGTTTTATTTATTTATTTATTTTTTTATTAGGAAGAGTTTGTCATCCATAGTACGATAAATGAGGTGCATGGCGTATTGGTTAGAGTCGAAGGAAATGGACTCGTCGATCCGAGTTCAAATCCTGGATGAGGCCGTTTTCATTTCAGATAGCGCTAATACGCTTAGGAAAGGCACAAATTCAACTATTCTCCTTCCAGCTATGGGTTAATAGTAGGGCAGACTGGGCTCTTTAATCCTCGTTAAGCAAGCAGTCTAGAAGAAGGAAAACTCTGAATTAAGGGCCGGTTAAGCTCAGTCGGTAGAGCGTTCGACTAGGAATTACAAGGTTCCAGGTTCGATACCGGCCCTCGCCAACTCAGGACATTTAAAATTATTCACTCCTTTTGAGTTTTCATATCAGCGTTAGCTGATGGTCTTTCACTGGAGTCTGAGTGGCACAAGTCTCCTCAGGTCCTCCAGGACTCTTCTGAGTATTCTGGCAGATTGCAGCAGTTCAATATTCTGCGATGGTCTCAATCTTTTCATCTGATTTTCAGATTTTCCAATCCTTTTTTCCAATTCCTTTGGGACCGTTCCAAGTGCACCAACCTACAACTGGTATCACTTTGACTTCATATTCCATAAGTTTTCAGTTCTCTGGCAAGGTCCAGGTATTTTTGTCACTTTTTTCATTTTCCTTCAGCTTCACCTTGTGATCTGCTGGAACTTGCAAAATCCACCAGTTGACAGTCTTCTTTTTCGTTAATCACACTAGGTCTGGTCTTCTCGCTGGGATAAGGTGATCCGTTTTTATTTCAAAGTCCAGAGATTTTATGCGTTTCGTTTTCAAGAACAGACTTTCGGTTTATGCAGCACGCGCCCTTATACCATTTTTGATCTCGTCGCCTCTCCAGCGTCATACTCCCCAACATTTAATGTCTTTGCATAATTCCCAGGGAGTACCTCTCAACCCAGTCGTTCGTTAGTTTCTCGTACTCCGCTGTGCTAGTTTGTCTGCGAATTCCATTAGTACCATGGTTTACAGCCTCAGCAGATTGCTCTCTACTCGCTACACAACAGCGTGCGCTATCGTGCCGTTTCTTCCTCATCGCATGGCCCACTCGTTCCAACGCAGAGTGTGCTGTCTCGTGCAGAAGAACACACACGCTGCTCCGTCTCTACCGCATGGGCCAGTCGCATCCGCACGACGGGCCAGCATAATACTGACCTGACCTACCCCCGCGCCTTATATGTGTCTCTTGCTGTGATCGAAACAGCAACTGTTGCCTATAATTGGTTCTTTCGACTTCGTTTTGTTCTTCTTCTTCTTTCTTCTTCTTCTTCTTTCTTCTTCTTCTTCCTCTTCTTATTATCTATTATTCATTATATTAATTATTTAGCTTATTGGTTATTATTATTAGTAAGTAGAAGTAGTACAGTAGTAGTAGTAGTAGTAGTAAAATAGCACCAATCGTAATTTTTTTTAATTGACGTGTCAAAATAGAGTTGTGCGTATTAAACGGTAAAAAGTTCGAATTTTCAATCGTTTTTCTGACTATATTGTTTTGCTCTAACACCTTCATTTTTTTTTTATTTTGCAATGAGACAAAAACAGGATAAACAGTCAACAGACACTGTGACATCCAATTGAAAACTCTACCAAAGACATTACATAACACTTTATCAGGAGATCTTTTGCGTAAAACACTCGTTGTCTACTGTTCTTTTTCAAATTCAGA
>CM042161.1:3253159-3258321 GCA_023376005.1 Doryteuthis pealeii | reverse complement strand
AGGAGAGATAATGCTCTAGCCCAGAAAATGTGTTGTTTGAGTCATAAGTACATCGAGTCTTTTTTCAAATGCATCGCCAGGCAGACAGAACAGAACGATCAGCACAGAACTAAGTATATGGCTAAAAGTCTCACATTTAGCAAAGAACTAAACAGCTTGTTAGCTAGTTTGAAGTTTGAATTCCCCGCAGTTACTATGATGGAACTGGAGCAAATACAACACGAACATCTCTTCTTGTATGTACACTGATACACTTATTCTCGCTCCTGTCGGTCCTGGGCGTTAAAATCACCCGACTGCACCTCTGGCAGAGGGGTAAGACTCTCCCAAATGGGCTACGTTTGGCCATGGGTGGCGACCCGTGATGCTTAGGATAGAACCCATGGGTGCGCTGAGCCAGTTCAGAACTTGCAATAGCTCCATGTTGGCCCTATCTTGGTGCTAGGACTGGGCAGTGCCGGAGACGGCCCCCTCACTTGTCCGATTAAGATGCGGTGCTGGGCTCACGGTCAATGCCCTAGTGACGTTATATGATTTCCCAACCGCTGATGCCCTTGATGGAAGCCTTTTTTATCATACGGGATGGCTAGAAGGCGGATGACTCGAGGGTCTACGATGTCCTGGGAATGACGTTAAATGTTTATCCTGAATGGTGGGTTCCAGTTTTGGAGGTTGGGGGAATTGAGACGACCATTCATCACCATTGCTCCCTGGTCCAGCTCTGCCCCGGGTGGTAGTACCCTGTTAGGGTCCATCTATGGTTATAATAAAAAACATGAGTTGATAAACAAAATTGGGTATTATGCATTAAGAAATGAATTATTTCACAACTTTTTCGGCATCAAATAACCCAACTGGGTTGATTATGGCGCTTAAAAACGAAACCAAACCAAACTGATCACTAACATATGTCCTGTTGGAATATTTTGGCTGAAGTATAAGTTGATTTACTAAGCTGAGCTTTGATTTGGGGCACATTGTATAGTGGGCGCCCAGGTGAAATTCGAAACTCACTAAACAATAGTTTGCTAATCTAGCTTGCTACCTATTACGTAATTACCGTACGACCATCGCGAAACGGGTTTACGGGCTCACAAGGCGCACTATTAATGGTGGGGATCACCACGATACCGAAGTCATAGGTGGGTGGATGCAAAAATGCGTAGCTCCCGTCGGTGGGCAGGCAATCAGGCACGTGGCAATAAACCAGTCATGTCCTCCTTAGAATTGAGGAGGCAGGTGTGGCCTGGGGGGAAGGGCCCTGGGATCACGCCGTTAATGTCATAATAGACACATCGAGTTGCCGGGGGACCTGCGAAAGGCTCGGTTACGTGAAAGTTCAAGTCAAATGCTGATAATAAGCCGTGCTCACATATGAACCCCACGGTTAAATTATATAGAACTAAGTATGCGAGTCATCCGGGGTGGTTGTACAACCTCAGGCCAACAACAGCGCGATTAAGTTGTGGTGGCGGTAGAGCTAGCTGTTGTAATTGCGGGATGATGTGATAGAGCGGTCCTTACAATCATGTGCGAAGGACTAGCAAGAACTACGAGGAACAACGCAAGGAACAGACTAAGGAATTCTTTCACTAAGGATCGCGCTCACGGTGTAACTCTACCAAGGATCTCCCACTGATCAGCGCTATTGCTTGAAGCCCTGAAGATGACTACAAAAAAATCGTAACATGTCCTGCCACCTACGATCACTTTACTGCGTTTAAGTTGTATATGTAAGGATGGCACATTTCAAACATTTCCTGAATTGCCACTGAAGAAAGTTTGATGTGCGAACAAATAAACTCATCACACATAAATATACACGACGTCATGTTTTATTTTAATTTATTTATTTTTATAGGAAGAGGATTGTTCATCCATTAGTACGGATAAGATGAGGATGCATGGGCGTATTGTATAGCCGAGGTCGAAGGGAAATGGACTGGTGCGGATCCGATGATTCGAAATCCTGGAATGAGGCAGGTTTTCAATTATCATGATAGCGCTAATACGCACATTAGGAAAGGGCAACAAATGCGTCAACACTATGTCTCCTTCCGAGCTTATGGGTTAATAGTAGGGGCAGACTGGGGCTCTTTAATCCTCGAGTAAAGAAGCAAGCAGTCTGAAGTAAAGGACACACTCTGATTAAGGCCGGTTAGAGTCTCAGGTCGGTAGATTGCGTATCGACTAGGGAATTAGCAAGTTCGCAGGTTCGAGTGACCGGCCTCTCGCCATACGCGCAGGACATTAAATATTATTCACTGCCTTTGAGTTTTCTATATCAGCGTGTGTAGGCTGATGTCTTTACACTGGAGTCGTGAGTGGCACATAGGTCTCCGGTCAGGTCTTCCAGGACTCTTCTGAGATCTAGGCAAATTGCACGCAGGTTCAAGTATTCATAGGGAATGTACTCAATCTCTTTTCACTGCTGATCTTTCAGATTTTCCATCCTTTGTTCCAAATTCCGTTGGTGACGTCCTAAGTCGCACTAACTACGAACTGGTATGCACTATGACTTTCATAGTTCATAAGTGTTTGCAGGTCTCTGGCAAGGTCTAGTATTTGTCCATTTTTTCCATTTTCCTGTCAGCTTCACACTTGGTATCTGCTGAACTGGCAAAATCCACCAGTGTGAGTCAAGTTCTTTCTTTTTCGTTAGATTCAACACTAGGTCTGGTCTTCTCGCTGGGTATAAGGTGAGTGCCGTTGATTCAAAGTCCGAGAATTATTATGGTTCGTTTTCCAAGAACAGGAGTTTTGGTTTATGCATATACCATTTTTTGTATGGTTAGAAATTTAATGTTTTGCATATTCCCCGAGTGGATCACCTTCTCAACCCAGTCGTGTCTAGGTTGTACTCCCGTTGGTGCTAGTTTGCTACATTCGGCAATAAGTACATGGTTTACAGTCTCCAGTTTGTTCGTCTCTTAAGGTTTCCTTTCTTAACCATGATCCAGGTTTTTTTCGTGTGTAACCTCTCCACGATTCTGTTCGTTGATGTGTCCATTATGAATGTTTTTCTTTCACCTTTATAATGTTTCTTCTTGCTTCTTCTTCTTCCTCTCTTCTTCTCTCTTCTTCTTCTTCTTATTATTAGGATTATTATTATTATGTTGTTATTATTTTATTATTAAATTTATTTAGTAGTGGGAGTAAGTAGTAGAGCTATAGTAGTAGTAGTACTAAATAAGTACAGTACGGTAATTTTTGTTTAAATGACGCTCAAAATAGTATGTTGTCGTATTAAACGGTCAAAAATTCGAAAGTTTTCATCGTTTTTTTCTGACTATCGAATTGTTTGCGTGCTAATTTTTTTTTTTATTTTTGCATCGAGACAAAACAGGTAACCGCTGAACAGATCACGTGACCATCAATTGAAACTCTACCAGAAGAACATAATAACATTTATCAGGAATCTTGGTAAACACCTCTTTTACTTGCTTTTTCAAATTCAGATTGTAAAATTTGTAGGATTAGTAAAAAGTTCGGTGAAATATATCAGTAAATTAACGCTTTCGGATACTAACTTGTGCCTCTTTAACTACTAGCTTACTAACTACTGACTATACTATAGCTAGACAGTGCGAATCGAGAAGGACCTTTCCGAGTCAATCGCCTGGTTACGATTCAAGCCTAGCACCTATATGAGGTTGTCCCGATCGCTGATTGCTTCTTATGGCGAGCTCCTACCCTTTTTATCATCATATATATATTTACCAACCCCTCCGCAACGAGCAGTTCTTTAAGCGGAGTTCAACAGGTTTGATCAGAGTTTTCCTTCTCCTAGACCAGTTGCTTAACCATGGTTAAAGAGCCCAGTCTGCCCTATTATTTACCCATAGCTGGAGGGAGAGTAGGATTCGTACCTTTCCCAATGGTATTAGCGCTAAGTGAGATGCAATTACCACATCCACGATTTGAACTCGGGGCGATGAGTATTTCCCATGACTTTAATCATTACACTACGCGCTTTTTATCATATGTATGCTAGAAGGCGGTGACTGATGGTCTTTATGTCCTGGGTTAAAACACTAACTGATGGTGAGGTTCCAGTTCTGGAAGTTTGGGGAATGTGGAGCATCTCTTCATCACCATTGCTCCCAGGTCTACTCTGACCCGAAGTGGTAGTACCTGTTAGTGTTCCATCTATGGATTAATAGAAAATTTGTTTGCGAACAAAAGAAGGATGGGTAACAATAAGTTCGGGAATAGTTATCAGATCGGGGGGGGGGTAGAGATGCGTAGGCGTATCGTCAATACAAAAGCCAGAGGGCAGACCAGTTAGAGGGTCAGTTAGAGTCGGAGGAGAGACAGCCGACGAGAACGTGCGTGACCGGCGCGGTCGCGCACCATCGCAGCCAGCGGGCAGTGAGGTCGTCCACCCCTCTTTGCCTCAGATCCCAGCAGTGGTAGTAGTCATTGTTAACCCTCGGGTCATTTCATTGTCAATGCTCTCGCCCGCCACCACGTACAGCCGAGAAGAAGAAATAACGTCAAACCTCCTCTATACTCATGTGTTGTGATTTCATTAAGCGACCACTACATATATCGTCTAAGGGTTAGAGACGTTATCCGCTACGATACGTACGCCGATTCAGCAGTGTGAATTTGAAGACCCGCAGTATACCAGCAACGTATACGATTCAGAGTAGCGAAGAAGGCGCTATGCAACATTTGCACTACATTATAAAATGAATAGGCTACCCTATTCATTATGTGACAGCAAGATGAGACATAATGTCAATTTTTAAGCGAAGTAAAAAGCTGGTTTTAATGTGTTTTTAAGGGTTTTCCTTCTTCTAGACTTCTGACCTAGAAGAAAATAATACCGGAGAGAAAATGTCACGTGACCTCTTCTCGTACGGCTGACGTTGATGAAAAAAAAAATTATAAAAAATCAGAGAATTATCTGATTTTAATAGAAATTTTCTGTGCTGACTTATTAGTGTTAAGTATCTGGCCGCCATCCTTGGCCAGTTGTAAAGAACTTAAAGTAAATAAGTAAGTAAGTCCTGAGTTATAGAATCCTTTGGTAAGTGAATAAGTCCTGTGATATAGAATCATTTGGTAAGTGAATAAGTCCTGTGATATAGAATCCTATGGTCCGTCGTCCAAGAAGATCCAAGTAGTAATGATTAGGTATGACCAGAAAAGGCCAG
>CM042161.1:3193159-3248159 GCA_023376005.1 Doryteuthis pealeii | reverse complement strand
GAGACTTAAAAAGATAAACAAAACCAAACCAAATACCTTAACTGTTTATAGCCATTTGTGTTTCTGGGTGTAAAGTGAGGGGTCATTTTGGTGTTATAACCAAGTTATAAACTGATCCCCCGTTTCTTGACCATATTTAATTCTTATCTTTAATATCAAATCTTGGACGAGTGTACGAAATTTCCGCCATTTGTTCTGGGTTAGCGCGAAAGGCATTAGCACGAAGGGAAACGCAAATAACCTCATACAATATTTGAACTTTGGGGTCTTTTGCAAAAAAAAAAAAAAAAAAAGGAAGAAAACAGAAAAATTAAACCCAAACGATTCAGTGACTCAAGTCCGAAATGAGGGCGGAAATTTCGAAATTTTTGCTCGTTCAATTCGTCACTCTATTTTGACGTCATATAATAAAATGACATAATCTCGCTTCATCTACTATTAGTACTACTCATTGGCAATTCAGTCTCGAAAGACTATGATAAAAGTTTTTGTGTGCCCCTGAGGTTGCAGCGCCTCCTGTGACTATGAAGTCCTATGTTTGAGAAACATTCTCGACCACAGATTTTGCATTTGTAGGTTGTCCCTGTAGATGATGATGTTCCGATGCTTTGTTGCCGTTGCTTTCTTATGGACCTCTTAGCTTCATGATGTTGTATCAGGGTGACTTCTGACATGTACAGTCCTCTATGGAGATTCTACCGCCACCGAGGGCGGTCTTGAACCAAATTTTCCCAGCTGGAAGGGACAATGCCAAAGCACCTGAGATCATTTTTGCAGACATCCTTGAATCGCAGTAGGGGGCGACTAATCTGTCTTTTACCAGATGTTAGCTCTCCAAACAGGATGTCTTTCGGGATTCGTCCATCATCCATCCGACGTACATGACCCAACCCATCGGAGACGACGTTGTCTCAGTAGAGAGTACAGGCTGGGGAGTTGAGCTCTCTCTAGGACTGCTGTGTTAGTGATCCTGTCCCTCAAGTGATGCCAGTACACGTCTAAGGCAGCGAAGGTAGAAGGTATTTAGCTGCAGCTCTTGGTGGGAGTATAAGGTCCATGTTTCACTTCCATACATGAGGGTGCTGATAACACATGCCCTATACACTTGTACCTTTGTACGGATAGTGAGCTTGCTGTTGTCCCACACTCTTGTTGTGAGCTTCCCAAAAGTTGAGGCAGCTTTTCCGATCCGGCAACTGAGTTCAGCATCAAGTGACAGGTTGTCAGTGATGGTGGATCCAAGGTAGGTGAAGGTGTTTACGGCTTCCAGGGTGTAGCTGTTGATGGTGATGGAGGGAGAATTTCCAGTTCCCTGACCCATCGTCTTAGTTTTCTTTATACTAATGGTCAGGCTGAAGTCCTGGCAGGCTTGGGTGAACTGGTCTATGAGTGTTTGCAGCTGCTCCTGAGAGTGTGCTACCACTGCTGCATCATCAGCAAATAGCATGTCCCGAATGACAAATTGCTTGACCTTTGTTTTTGCTTTTAGACGGCTGAGATTCAACAGATTTCCATCTGTCCTTGTGTGAAGGTAGACTCCTTCTGTTGATTTACCAAAAGCCTGGCACAGAAGGAGGGAAAAGAAGATCCCAAACAGAGTGGGAGCCAACACGCATCCCTGCTTGACACCACGACGAATGCTGAAAGGGTCTGAAGTGGACCCATCAAACTGGATGGTGCCTTTCATGTCAGTGTGAAAAGACTGAAGAATGCGGAGAAGTTTGGGGGGGCAGCCTATTCTTTCTATTAACTGGAAGAGACCACTCCTGCTTACAAGGTCGAAAGCTTTTGTGAGGTCAATAAAGATAGATATAAAATAGAGTGGTCTTCTCTGTTCTCTACATTTCTCTACATTTCTCCTGGAGTTGCCTCAGAGAGAAGATCATGTCAGTAGTGGACCTTCCTACTCTGAAACCGGCCTGTGATTCAGGGTAAGTCTTTTCTGCGAGGATCTGAAGTCTATTTAGTGCAACTCTAACAAAGAGTTTACCTGTAATGCTGAGTAAAGAAATACCACGATAATTATTGCAATCGCTCTTGTCTCCCTTGTTCTTATACAGTGTTACGATGGTGGCATCCCTCGTGTCTTGTGGGATAACCCCTTCACTCCAGCATAGGCAGAGGAGCTTGTGGAGTTTTTCTAGGAGAACAGGCTTCCCACACTTTAGGATTTCAGCTGTGATTCCGTCGCTTCCAGGTGATTTGCCACAGTTTAGTCTGTCAAGGGCAATGCAAAGTTCTTCAGTTGTAGGTTCCTTATCTAGCTCTTCTGCTACTGGTTGTTGCTCTACATGACGTAGAACTGCATCAGAAACGGTGTTGTCGCTGGCGTAGAGTTCTGAGTAATGTTCTACTCAGCGATCAAGTTGTTTAGATCGATCTTTTATGATTTCTCCTGAGGCTGATTTCAGAGGAGCGATTTTGCGATGTGATGGTCCAAGCGCCTTTTTTTATGCCGTCGTACATGCCTTTGATATTACCAGACTCAGCAGATGATTGAATGCTGTAGCCAGTAACTGTTAGCACAGCGACGTGCAGTTTGTTGTAGCTTCTTTCTTGAAGCTCTAAGGGCTTGTAAAGTCTTGTCATTCGGCACAGATTTGTAATTAATGAAATATATATTTTTTTCTTCCAAGATTTGTGTCAATACAGAGTCATTGGCTTCGAACCAATCATTTGACCTACGTACTCTTTTGCCAAAAACTGCCAGGGCTGTGTTATGGATGGTGGTCCGTAGGCCATCCCAATATTGCTGGGCAGAGCAACACTGTGGTAGGTGGTGGAGAGACTCCTCTAGGGCACAGAGGAAGGCAGCAGCTTTGGTTGGGTCAGCTGCTTTGGCACTATCTACACGAGGGCGTCCATTTAATTAATTAATTAAACTTCCTCTATTGACGTTATTAAAATATAATAGCTTCAACTTACTATACGAAAGAAATTTCTTATCAAAGAAATAGTATGTAATTACCCAACCCCTCTGTAAACAGGAAGGATTGACAGTAGGTCAATTTTGTACACGAGCTAAATCTGGTTTGAATTTAGAGTTTTCCTTCTCCTAGACTGGTTGCATAACGAAGGCTAAAGAACCCAGTATATCCTAGTATTCACCCGTTGCTGGGTTAGGAAGAATAGACGGATCCATACCTTTCCTAAGGGCATTAGCACTAAGTGAAACACAAACTGCCTTATCCAAGATTTGAACTCGGGTCGTCGATTCTATTTCCTAAAACGATAACCGTAAGCGTCAAATAAATAGTATAAAACTTTCATCAGATGATGACTGGGGAATCAAACATGATTTAATTAAGAGTAACCATAAGAACCTCCTCTGCAGTACCTCCCCATGATACCGCAATACTTTCTTGTTTTTTTTTTTTTTGTTTTTTTTTGTCTCTGTGTGGCAATGAGAATATTTCACCTCATTCCAAAGTTCTTTGTTAACAATTTCCCATTCAGCCAAAAAATGAACCCAGAAACGAAGGAGTTTATTCAATGATTGGTACTAATGCAGAAAAGCGCGCAAGAGTACCCTAGTATTATTCATTAGATTACCTATAAAAAGCATTATATTTCATTACATTTCACGGAAATACCCGAAACATTTGAGACGCTAGGATTAGTGTTAGGGTAAGGATCAGTGTTAGTTTTAGGGTTAGGGTTAGTGTTAGGGTTAAGGTCAGTGTTAGGGTTAGGATTCGGCTACTTCGGGAGTTTCCGTAAGCTAATATTATTTAGACGTAAAATGCGATTCTAGTGATATTATTTCTTGCGCGTTATTCTGCATTTGTACTCAAATTCTTTTTATAAATAAAAAAAATAAAAAAATGCATTTGTACCCAATGATTTAAGATTTTCAATTTAACTGACAAGATGACGATGACGACGATGACGTCACGACATTGATGAGCGTGAATGTGGCCGTGAAATTCAACTGGGAATTTGAAACAACGTTCTACAGAATTCAAACTAAAAAACGGACATTAAAAAAAAAAATTGGAAGCTTTTTCAGATTAAAAAAACGAATCCCGTGTTGATGTTTGTAAATCCTTAAAATGTTTCTCTTCAATCAATTTACACTCCTATTTCGAAATGTCCACCATTACCGACACAAGAGGCCAATTTTAAAATCTTTTATCAGTAATGGATAAGTGAACAGAATCTCTAGATCTTGGATTACCGGTTGACACCATCTATTTAGACTTTGCCAACGCATTTGACTCTGTACCTCACAAAGGCTACTACGGAAATTACAAAAATATGGTGTTACGTTATTTGCCGGATTAATAAGAAAAAATAAATAAAAAGGAAATATTTCTTCATTTACATATTGCGATGAAAGGGAGACAACTCACTAAAGAGTTATGGAACTTTGACTGAATGTTTAAAAAAATTCGAAGCGTCTAAAAATTATTAACGGACAGCGTCCGAGAGAGAGAGAAAAAAAAAGAAAAATTGCCATGAAAACATCGTCTGCGCGAATCTCTCATCTTCGTATTAATGAAGAGGAATGAAATATAATATTCCGAAATAAGAAAAAGAAAAAAAAGGAGAGAAAAAGAAACAAAAAAAAATTATATGCATATGAAGAATTGAAAAAAAAAAAAGAGACTGAAAACAGATAAGTAAAATTTGAATTGTTTTCTTAGAAAAATTTTCCATTTCTTATTCTACACATTTGTATAAGATATTATCCATAATATATATATATATATATATATATATATATATATATATATATATATATATATATATATATATATATATATAGGCAATTCTTAATTCTCCAGCTTCCTATTATTATTTTGATCAAACAGAAAAAAAATATATATATATATGAATAAACAAATTAAATTATAAAATATATTCTGTTTTTGCATTATTCTTTCTGCCCAAATTTTGATCTAATATTTTTTTCTCTCGATTATTGTTAACCTCTCTGAAGAAATAAAATCCGGCGTATCACACGCTTAAATACACGAACGTAATAATGGAATAAACGGCCATGTTCTAAATTGGATTAAATAATTCCTAAGTAATAGAAGACAATGTGTCAAAATTAAAAACTCTAAATCAAAATGGACTCAAGTGACAAGTGGAATCCCACACGGAAGTGTTCTTGGACCTTTTTGTCTTTTTGTTATTTTTATAAATGATCTCCCAGATATTATTAAATGTTACACACAAATATTTGCAGATGATACTAACATATTTTTTACTGTTAATGATCAAAATGATACTGACAAAAATCCAAACTGATATTAACAATCTTGTAGATTGGTCTGATAAATAGCAGATCAGATTCAATACATCTAAATGTTAAGTACTTCATGTCGGAAGAAATAATTCAAAACGTATACTCAATGAGAAAACATTTCTCTAATGAATGAGAAATACTAGAACAATACAGAGCTAAAAAAAAGACCTTGGTATGAATGTAGACCCTGAATTAAAATTTTCCAAACACATAGAAATACAAGTAAATAAAGCAAACAAGATATTAGGATTAATACGAAGGTCATATGAATCCATGGATAAAGAAATGTTGAAAAATGTATTCATTGCATTGGTAAGACTTCATTTGGAATTTTCTAATGTGGTTTGGAGTCCAAGACTAATCACGCTCATTTGTGGAGTCCAAAGGAGATCTACTAAAGTAATGAATATTTTTTAAAAAATCTTTCGTATGAAGAAAGACTTGGGAAGATTGACTTGCCAAGTTTGGTTTATCGACGGACAAGAGGAGATATGATTTAAGTCTATAAATATACCCATGGATTTTATTCAACGAACTTTAATCTATTGAATGTTGCTCAAAAAATCAATATCATGAGTCATAAATTAAAACTCTTAAAAAACTTCAACAAAACAAATGCAAGACAAAATTGTTTTAGTAACAGAGTGTTCAATACATGGAATAAACTACCATCATCAATAGTGAATGATCCATCTCTAAACTCCTTTAAGGCAATGCTAGATAATATGTGGAAAGATCATAAATATTCTGTGGAATTAAGATGTTAGCACGAAAGACATTAGAACGAAGGGAAAGGCAAATTACCTCAGACAGTATTTGAACACGGGTCTCTTTAAAAAAGAAAAAAAAAACAAAAAAAACAAAAAACGATTCAGTGACTCAAGTCCGAAATGATGGTGAAAATTTCGAAATTTTTGCAAGTTCAATTCGTCACTCTATTTTGACGTCATATAATAAAATGACATAATCTCGCTTCATCTACTACTACTACTACTACTACTACTACTACTCTTAACGTAAAGAAAATGAAATCGGGAACCAAATTAAAATACTGGAAAAGGCTGTTAGTGTTTCGCTGTTCGCTGATATCCTTGGGAAAGGTATGAATCCATTTCTTCTTCCTCTATTGACGTTATTAAAATAAATTAGCTTCAACTTACTATCCGGAAGAAATTTCTCATCAAAGAAATAGTATGTAATTACCCAACCCCTCTGTAAACAGGAAGGATTGACACTAGGTCAATTTTGGACACGAGCTAAATCTGGTTTGAATTTAGAGTTTTCCTTCTCCTAGACTGGTTGCATAACGAAGGCTAAAGAACCCAGTCTATCCTAGTATTCACCCGTTGCTGGGTTAGGAAGAATAGACGGATCCATACCTTTCCTAAGGGCATTAGCACTAAGTGAAACACAAACTGCCTTATCCAAGATTTGAACTCGGGTCGTCGATTCCATTTCATAAAACGATAGCCGCAAGCGTCAAATAAATAACATAAAACCTTCATCATCAGATGACTGGGGAATCAAACATGATTTAATTAAGAGTAACCTTTAGATCCTCCTCGGCAGTACCTCCCCACGATACCGCAAGACTTCCTTGTTTTTTTTGTTTTTTGTCGCTGAGTTGCAATAAGAATATTTCACCTCGTTCCAAAGTTCTTTGTTTACAATTTTCCATTCAGCCAAAAAATGAACCCAGAAACGAAGGAGTTTATTCAATAATTGGTACTGATGCAGAAAAGCGCACAAGAGTACCCTAGTATTAATAATTAGATTACCTATAAAAAGCATTATATTTCATTACATTTCACGGAAATACCCGAAACATTTGAGACGCTATGATCAAGGTTAGTTTTAGGGTTAGTGTTAGTGTTAGGGTCGGTCTTAGGGTTAGAGTCAGTGTTAGGGCGAGGGTTCGGCTACTTCGGGAGTTTCCGTAAATTATTACTATTTATACGTAAAATGCAATTCTAATGATGTTATTTCTTGTGCGTTATTCTGCATTTGTAACCAATTTTTTAAATAAATAAAAAAGAAAAAACTTCTGCATTTGGACCCAATGATTTAAGATTTTCAATTTAACTGACAAGACGATGATGACGTCACGACATTGATGAGCGTGAACGTTGCCGTGAAATTCAACTGGGAATTCCAAACAACGTTCTACAGAATTCAAACTGAAAAAACGGACATTAAAAAAAAGGGAAGCTTTTTCCGATTAAACAAAAGAATCCCGTGTTGATGTTTGTAAAATCCTGAAAATGTTTCTCTTCAATCGATTTACACTCCTATTTCGAAATGTCCACCATTACCGACACGAGAGGTCAATTTTAAGGGAATGGCGCTGCACTGTCTTCTATTGGAATAATACAAATCAATAATAAAATTGACCTATCAACGTTTACAAGTGTGGTACTAATATAGAATAGCGCGCAAGAGATAACTTTAGAATCGCATTTTAAATATAGATAGTATTAGATTATGGAAACTCCCGCAGTAGCCTAACCTTAACCCTAACCCTAAAACTAACCCTAAACCTAATCTTAGCGTCTCAAAGGTTTCGGGTATTTCCGTGAAATTTAATGCTTTTTATACGTAATCTAATGATATTATCTTTTGAGCGCTATTCTGCATTAGTACCAAAAGTGTTTTCACCTAATATTGTGGCATTGCTTTCGAAAATTAATATTATAATATTAGGAATATTTTTTGTTATGCAAAATTTTCTCTTTCTGGTTTGATTTGATGATTCATTTTGTTTTGCAGAATTTAAGATTCTTTTGTCTGAGTATTGTGTATTGCTGTAACTTTTTTTTCGATGTATGACAATATCCACTTTATTTTAACATGCCGACTGACAAACGGCCATTTAAAAAAAATAGTAAGATTTTCCCGATTAAACAAAGGAATCCCGTGTTGATGTTTGTAAAATCCTTAAAATGTTTCTCTTCAATCGATTTACACACTCAATTCGAAATGTCCACCATTACTGACACGAGAGGTCAATTTTAAGGGAATGGCGCTGCACTGTCATCTGTTGGAATAGTACAAATCAATAATAAAATTGACCTATTAAAGTTTACAAGTGTGGTACTAATGCAGAATAGCGAGCAAGAGACAATATCATTAGAATCGCATTTTACGTATAGATAGTATTAGATTACGGAAACTCTCGAAAGAGCCTAACCCTAACCCTACCACAATACCTGACACTAACCCTATCCCTAAAACTAACCCTAATCCTAATCTTAGCGTCTCAAAGATTTCGGGTATTTCCGTGTAATGTAATGCTTTTTATACGTAATCTAATGATATTATCTCTTGCATGCTATTCTGCATTAATACTAATGCTTTTTATATGTAATCTAATGATATTATCTCTTGCGCGCTATTCTGCATTAATACCAATGATATGCTTTTTATACGTAATCTAATGATATTATCTCTTGCGCGCTATTCTGCATTAATACCAATGCTTTTTATACGTAATCTAATGATATTATCTCTTGCGCGCTATTCTGCATTATTACCAATGCTTTTTATACATAATCTAATGATATTATCTCTTGCGCGCTATTCTGCATTAATACCAATGCTTTTTATACGTAATCTAATGATATTATCTCTTGCGCGCTATTCTGCATTAATACCAATGCTTTTTATACGTAATCTAATGATATTATCTCTTGCGCGATATTCTGCATTAGTAGCGAATTTATATATGCTCTTATATGCTATAGAAAAATTTCCCATCAAAGAAGATCAAATAAAAATAATGTTTCCTAAAGAAGATAAGTTCGAACTCTGAAATTCTTGTTAATTGTATCACTATTTTGTTTTTGCCAAATTAATTATGAATTCTTGATGAGTTTATATTTTGTCTTCCTGTAAACAAGTTTGAACTGAGTTCCTTTTTGCGAATTAGATAGTTTGTTCCCCAATATTTGGTTTTTTTCTGTAGCAAAACATCCAGACATGCTGGACAAAAATTAATGTTTTAATTTAATCAGCACCTCGAAATTATTTAAAAAAAGTTAAAATTTAAATTTCTCATTGGGCAAAAAAAGCTTTGGTTATTTCTCTTCGTCAGTGTAATATAGGTATCACCAATTTTCCCTGTAAAATTTACCCCCCTCCCATATTTAACACAATGAAACTTGCATAAAGGTTAATATTATCTTGAATTTTTTTTGTCCATTCGAAAGAAGAAACATTAAAAAAAACTCCTGATGATTTTTAAACAAAATTTTTTTCATAAAATATATTAGGGGAAATATTTCTATGTTTACCCCACCCCCATTATATTCTATGAAATATGAAAAATGAACCGACAAAAAACGATTTTTTTTTTCTATAAAGATAAGAATCTGAATAATTATATAAGAAGATTTTAATAATTTTCGTCGCGAGATCTTTTTAGTAAAAGAACAATGAATACAGAATTCTGCTTCAGAAATATCAATAAAGAAATTGACCCTGTTGGAAAAAAAACGGACTGTTTTACTTATTTTTCAAGATAACAGTGAGTAATTTTTCCCCAATCGGATAATTTGATCTTTGAATTAATTGTTTTTCTTTGTAACAACTCTTTATGTTCGTTATTTCTTTTTTGAGATATTTCAATATAAAGGTTTAAAAATATTTAGGTTTCTTCCTTCAATATGACCTAAACTGATCACGTAACGTATTTTGGTGGTACCTAGTGTAATATCATCATAGATCTCATTTCTTTTTTTGACGTAGTAACGATCATGTGTCAATAGTTTTTGATTGTATTGGAATATTTTGGGTATATAAGCCGTGCTCCGACCCACCACTAAAATATATAGACTAAGCGAGGTCACGTGGTTTAAACCTCAACCAATTAACAGCCCGAATATGTAGTTAGTTAACTACTTGATCGGCTGATATTGACAGATGTCCATTTGCATTCATTGACGAAGGGCCTGCAAGACTGAGGAACACTAAGGAGCAACTAAAGGATTCTTCACTAAGGATCGCCCTCTGCTTAACACACAGGATCTCCACTGGACAGCACTCTTGCTTGAAGCCTAAAGGACGGCCACAAAAATCGTAATAGATAGTTTCTTCCATAGTTGTAAAACTAACCCTTTGGTAACAATGATAAAACTAACTTTTTGGTAACAATGATAAACTAACTCTTTTGGTAACGATGATAAAACTAACCCTTTGGTAACGATGATAAAACTAACCTTTGGTAACAATGATAAAACTACTTTTGGTAACAATGAAACTAAACGATGATAAAACTAACTCTTTGGTAACGATGATAAAACTAACCCTTTGGTAACGATGATAAACTAACCCTTTGGTAACAATGATAAAACTAACTTTTTGGTAACGATGATAAAACTAACTCTTTGGTAACGATGATAAAACTAACTCTTTGGTAACGATGATAAAACTAACCCTTTGGTAACAATGATAAACTAACTCTTTGTAAGATGATAAAACTAACTCTTTGGTAACGATGATAAAACTAACCCTTTGGTAACGATGATAAAACTAACCCTTTGGTAACAATGATAAAACTAACTTTTTGGTAACAATGATAAAACTAACTTTGGTAACGATGATAAAACTAACTCTTTGGTAACGATGATAAAACTAACCCTTTGGTAACGATGATAAAACTAACCCTTTGGTAAAATGATAAAACTAACTTTTGGTAACAATGTTTGGTAACGATGATAAACTAACTAACTAACCTTTTGGTAACGATGTAACGATGATAAAATTAACCTTTTGGTAACGATGATAAAACTAACTCTTTGGTAACGATCATAAAACTAACCCTTTGGTAACGATGATAAAACTAACCCTTTGGTAACGACGATGTAAAATGCAAATATCTTTGAATCTTAATATTTTTTCAGTTGATGGTCATGTGATATCGGTAGGATTGGTTTGATTTTTGTCTCACTCTGTTGTTTTTGTCTCACTCCTGTTTCGCTGGTGTTGTTGTAAACGATAACCTGCGTAAGTTACTTCGAATCCTCGGTCGCCAGTTTTTGTAGGGTTTTAAGGGGTCAAATAAGAACAAAACGACGGGTAACAAATGTAGGAAAATGTATTAACAAAAGAGTAGACAATTACAGTACAGTGAAGTGGGAAATACGTCCGACAATAGTTATGAGCTGACTCGCATTGGCTTACTCTCAAGCCATAATTGTTCCTGTTACTTATAGTAACCGTCGGCGCATTCCACTAAAGTCTATAGGGTATATCACCTATAACACACTCCAAAAAGAAAAAAAATTAGATGCAAACAATTCAGCGACAGAAGATGTGGCGGGCATATTGAAACTTTTGTACATTCAATACGTAACGCTATTTTGACGTCATAAAATAAAATAACATAATCTCGAATCATAATCATGTTGTAGAGTAGCTTACACCCCTTCAGCAATGAAATAGCTAATGATTAAAGTAGATTAAATAGCTGAATAATATTCAGACTGACTTTACTGCGTTGGCTATATCGAACTGACCCTCCTATATAAATGTAAGTGGAGGATTCAAAGTTAATTAATGAATATACAATTCCGACACGTTGTGAGACAAAACATTTAATATATATAACAGCACATGGTAACGCTGAGTTACATAAAGTACAGGAGAATAGAACATGTAAATACATATACAATATTTAGGTATAAACAAGATACCCAAATGCACGTAAAATATAAATGTTACAGACATGGAACTAAAGGATAGTCCATGCTGTATAAAGGACTTACAGTAATGTAAGAGGGGGGGGGGACAAAAGACGTTAAACTCTATCTGATGATGAGGTTCCAGTTCTGGAGGTTTGGGGAATGTGAAGCACCCCTTCATCACCATTGCTCCCTGGTCCACTCTGAAAGTAGTGGTAGTACCTGTTAGGGTCCCATCTATGGGTTAAATAGAAAAATGTATTTTTTAAAAAATTGTATTATCCATTAAGAATTGATTTATTTCAAAACTTTATCGGCATTAAATGATCCACTGAGGTTGATATGCCGTAAAACAAAATAAACAAACAAACAGACGCAAATTACATACATTTGGACTATGTAGCAATTTATGTTTACTGCCCATTTATCTATGATCACTATATATGTATTGCTTTATTCAGGTCGTCAGTGATGTAATCGTCAGTGATGACATCACTGACGACAACCACCAGCGCCCCAAATGTAGGAGCGTATATTTAAAGTAAAGGAATGTAACATTTCATAAAATAAGGGGTAATTTGAACATTAGTTACATAAATGAGAGTAACCCCCACCTGGTTTGTTTCACTTTGAGGAAGCCTTACGTTTTGGTCGGCCATTTTCATTTCACCGTAAATCTACACTGAAAATACGAATTTGTTCGAATCAATACAACTGCATGTTTTAACAGGAAAATATCATAAAATGTGTTCTTAATAACAATTAAGTTCATTTCAAATAATGTGCAAAAATAATTAAGAACAAATCTTATGATGTTTTCGTGTTAAAACATGAAGTTGTATTGATTCCAACAAATTCGTATTTTCAGTGTAGATTTACGGTGAAATGAAAATGGCCGACCAAAGCAAAAGGCTTCCTTAAAGTAAAACAAACAAGAGGAGGCTACTCTCATTTATGTTACTAATGTTCAGATTACCAAATAAGATTAAATACCTCGTATATTTTTAACCTACGTATAGATCTTGAAACAAAAAGCTGTGTTTTACTATTATTGTAATTTTATTTATTTATTTAATATAGATTTCTGTAGCTTCATATATTGTGAAATATCTGGAATTTTGTTTTTCTTTTAAATTCCTGCACTGACCTCCCATGTGTTGGTATTGATGTGGCATGTCTTCATATCTTACTTGCAGATGTCTTTGAGGCGTTGGCGTCGTTTTGAAATGATAACATTTAAAATTCCAACATTCAGATTCACAATTTAGTTAATAACAATTCTGAAATTGGATGCCAACAGCATAAAAAACTACTACTACTACTACTACTACTACTACTACTACTACTACTACTATGTAAGAATTTTAAAAAAGAAAAATATAAAGGGAAAATAAAAGTTAAGCCCCTTTGTTTTTCCCAACATTTTAATGTTTATGTTTTTCAAAAATTGTAAATAGCGTTTTGCCGGTGAAGACTGTTTATACTTAAATTTTGTAAAAGTTAAATCTTCCCCGGCAACGCTCATTAAATTTACTAGCACTCCGGGTGCAAGTATTTAAGTTTAAATGTAATAAAATATTAGATTAAATCAGAAAGGCTAATGAAACTAATTAAGAATTCAGATAAAAAGATTTTAAACGGAGGGGGTATAATCGGAAAATAGAACAACTGAAACTTACTCTTTCATCACTTCCGTTTTTCAATGCTAAATTTTCCTAATTTAACTATTTAGTTAAAATAGGAAGTAAATAATAAAATTACAGTTATTTCTTCTTGTTAATGAATTTCTTTTAAGATTTATTGAAGAGATTTTTACTCGTATTCATTAAGATAAAACCAAACAATTAGAAATCAATAATACCAAGTACATTTTTATTAAAATCAGTTTTTTTAATATCAATATCCAAATTAGCTTTACGTTTACACCGAAAACCTCTATTTTGTTGTATATATAAATACAATTGCATGTTATTAGTATTTAGGTAAGGCCAACAGTATTAATAATGTCAAACAGTTTTATTATTAATTGAGGTTTAAATAGAAATAGAATCATGGAGAATGTGACGTAAATAATTAAGGGAATTGTGACTTGAGTAGTAATATAGTTTCGGTTACAGACAGAAAAACACACAATCTCCATTATAATAAGATTTATAGTTTGACAGTTATGAATAAGCGTTTTTACCGGTGAGTACATATAAACTTATTTTATTGTTAAAGATACATATTTCCCCGGAAACGCTATTCAGAATTGTCGAATGTTCGATTTAAATTGTGATTGGTTTCCAGGTCCAAAATTTGAGCGTCGAATTCAAATAGATCAAGTGGGCATTTCAAGACAGTAAGACCTATATCTTTGACCTCCGTTGGAGAAAAAAAAACCATCGAAAATAAGATTTGTCTTCCGCTTTCGGTCGCAGATAAGAACATAAAAAGAAGATAAAAGATGACCTGGGACCATTCACAAGATTCCTGAGAAATCTTTTTCATTTTCGTTTTACAATCTTGTAAAAAATATTTTATAAAAATTGTATTCTTAAACAATTTATTCTACATTTGTAAGTAGAAAAACCCACTTTTAAAAAACCCTTTTTCTTGTCTTATATTGGTTATGTTAACTTGAAGGTTGCCCAACTTTCCTGCAAGGTGGACTAACTTGCAACAATTTTTATTATTAAATAATTTTCAGGCTTACACTGCTGTCTATTTATTATTTCTTTGTTTATTTTTTTTATCTCTTTGTTTTTATTGTCGGCGCTCTGTAACGATTACAGGGCGTTAATTTTTTCCGAGTAGTTTCGGGATAAATTTCGACAACTACTACTACTTAAAGCTAGATGACGTCGTTTTATTTGATGACGTAAAAATAGAATGACGTAATGAAAGTGCAGAAACTAAGTCAGTAGGGAAAGAGATCAATGTCTTTGGCCATTGAAATCATTCCCATTTTACGTTGGTCGTGTTTGTTGGTGAATTTTAAAAGAATATATAAATGTCACATGTTGCTCGCTTGTCGATCACTTTCAAAATTGCATAGCCAATAGACCTGTGCATTACTCTCTTGCCATACGAAATCACATCAACCTACATAGAAAACTAATGTTTTTAAGACTGCGTTAAAGGTTTAACATTGGCAAGATTTTAAACAGAACATCTCCGCTGACGTCATTAGCTTTTTAAGGAAATTCCTAATTTTTTTAAGCTCACAATTTGCATTCGTTACATTAATAAAACAACATAAATTCCGACACAAAACCTTTCAAGGAAAGGCTAGGGGAGTAAACCCCGAAAGCAAATCAGGAGCTGGAGTCCCTAAGGTGGTGTGATGCTGAAATCCAGTGCTACCCATCAACTCCTGCGATACTAACGTTGCCAAATTGCACTGGTACCTTACCTTTCCTTTGGATCACAGCGGCAGTGTGGAGAGGGAGGATGTGCTGAACGGGCAACAGCTCATCCTCCATATGAACCCGCCCAGGCTATGTAGTTAAAATAAACTTGGACACTACTCCATCGTCTCTTATAGACGGAAGGATGCCAACAGCATAGAAAACTACTACTCATCATCATTGGCAATTCAGTCTCGAAAGACTATGATAAAAGTTTTTGTGTGCCCCTGAAGTTGCAGCGCCCCCTGTGACTATGAAGTCCTATGTTTGAGAAACATTCTCGACCACAGATTTTGCATTTGTAGGTTGTCCCTGTAGATGATGATGTTCCGATGCTTTGTTGCCGTTGCTTTCTTATGGACCTCTTAGCTTCATGATGTTGTATCAGGGTGACTTCTGACATGTACAGTCCTCTATAGAGATTCTGCCGCCACCGAGGGCGGTCTTGAGCCAAATTTTCCCAGCTGGAAGGGACAATGCTAAAGCACCTGAGATCATTTTTGCAGACATCCTTGAATCGCAATAGGGGGCGACCAATCTGTCTTTTACCAGATGTTAGCTCTCTATACAGGATGTCTTTCGGGATTCGTCCATCATTCATCTGACGTACATGACCCAACCATCGGAGACGACGTTGTCTCAGTAGAGAGTACAGTCTGGGGAGTTGGGCTCTCTAGGACTGCTGTGTTAGTGATCCTGTCCCTCCAGGTGATGCCCAGTACACGTCTAAGGCAGCGAAGGTAGAAGTTATTTAGCCACCGCTCTTGGTGGGAGTATAAGGTCCATGTTTCACTTCCATACATTAGGGTGCTGATAACACATGCCCTATACACTTGTACCTTTGTACGGATAGTGAGCTTGTAGTTGTCCCACACTCTTGTTGTGAGCTTCCCAAAAGTTGAGGCAGCTTTTCCGATCCGGCAACTGAGTTCAGCATCAAGTGACAGGTTGTTTTTTTAAAGTTACTTTAAAATTACTACTACTACTACTACTACTACTACTACTACTACTATTTAATGATGTCGTTTTATTTGATGACGTAAAAATAGAATGACGTAATGAAAGTGCAGAAACTTAGATATTTCCATACTCACTATTTGATGTGTGTACACTTCTGCACCGACCTCAGATAATTTTTATTTATCCGAAATTGGTTGCATAGGTGCACGACACATCTCGGCTTATAACCGGAAGTTGTATTAGGGGAGGGGTGATAAAGCTGGTCATACTGTTACATGGTTCTAACTAGCTAGGTACACTCACTGACCGATTCATCAAATATAAGCGCTTGCATTCTTTCCTGCACAGCCTACTTTCACCAAAATACCACATTCTATCTATGGCTTTATTCTACTTAAGATATCCCAATTTTGAATGGTTTTGATGATTTGCATGCAGTATGTGCTTCGAATTATTTTTTCGACATTTTTTTACACCGATAAATGGCGAGAAATCCTAAATATTAAAAAAAATAAAGATTGTCCAGTTTAGTCATTTCCATGTTACGTTGGTCGCTTTTGTTAGTGCAATTTCTTTTTACAAGCATCACATGCAGGTCTCTTAACGATCGCTTCTAAAAATGCATAGTGTCACGAAGTGTCTGTCGATATTTTCAACACTTCGTTAAGTCGTGTGGATCCTGAGTGACTAGGTAATTGACTCTCCAAGAAAAAGAAATATTTCAGGGGAAAAATACAGAATGTTTTTCTTTCAAGCAAAAAAAAAAAAAAAAAAAAGAAATTAGTCAATAAGACAATTTATAAATGATAAATAATTATTTTATTTTATAAAAAATAATTATTTCCTTTTTTTTTTTTTTTTTTAAACAGACGGGTGCAAATACATAAAAGTACATGAACAGTAAAGAAAAATACCTTCTTTTTTGTTAAAACATAAGTTCCTTTTTTTAAAAATTATTTCTTTTCTCTTCTTATTTTTTATCAAATATAACTTCCCCATTTCTCTTTCTTTTTTTAAAATCCGTTTCCACAACATTTACTTCTTTCCGTTCTCTTTCCTTTTCAAATTCAGTTTTCTTCACAAATCTCTTTCTACAAACGTTTCCTTTTTCTCCAAATCTGTTTCTAAAACAATCACTTTTCGTTTTTCTTTCCTTTCCAAATTAATTCAGTTTTCTCAACAAATCTCTTTCTCCGGTTTCCGTTCGTCTCT
Source organism: Doryteuthis pealeii (assembly GCA_023376005.1). Lineage (NCBI taxonomy): Eukaryota > Metazoa > Mollusca > Cephalopoda > Myopsida > Loliginidae > Doryteuthis > Doryteuthis pealeii. Next base: position 3,230,667 of record CM042161.1, on the reverse strand, counting down.
GAACTTTCTCGTCTCTGAACTACCGTCTGAATTCTATCGTCTGTCTCCCTTCAATTTTTTTCGCGGGTATTTTTTAAATCAAAACAAACCTAAAGGAATTAACCCCTTTTTTTCTGCCAAGGGCAGTAACTCTTACCTTCCCCTTTATTTATTTAACTTTTTTCCGTTTTCTTTTTCAACAAATATTCAACCTCCCTTGCTATTATTAAATGATATTCTGAGAAATCTCAGAATATCATGACACATACCCGATAGCATTGGTCTCAGGATAACAACCTTGAACATTGAACTATCATTATAGTGCCATACGAAATTATCACAACCTTCTTTCCTCCTTCTAAAAGTTAAACGCAGACGAGGATGACGTCACTCTATACTGTTTATCAGTCATGGACCCTTTGATCGTTAATTTGTCTAATTCTGGACTTGCAGATGCGGTCACACAAGGGAAATTTCCATCTGAATTTTGTGGTGCATGACGACAAAGGAATCGCCACTCTGCAGCCCTGTTAATCTCGATATTGAGCCGCTCAGCTCCTGTGCGACACGTTTCTCGCCAACCTTGTCAGTTGGAGACCAGGTTTTTCAGACTTGAAGGTGTATTGGCAAACCACAACCTACAAAACTAACAAAGCTACAAGTAGTTAAAGCGGGATGATGTCATTTTATTTGATGACGTCAAAATAGAGTGTCGTGTGGAACGCGTAAAAACTTGAAAATTTCCGACATGTTTGTTGACTTGAGTCGCTAAATTGTTTGCATCTAACGTTGTTTAGTTTTGTTTTGTTAAAAAAAGAAGCAAAAGGCGTGACAATCCTAGATATTAAATAGAATCTTATTTGTGATAAACACTCTTCGTCGTCTTTTGGGTTTTGGTGGAAAAATTCAAAATTCAAATATGTCTCAAATAGAGGAAGGCCCCGAAACGGTGCACATTCTCTCCTGATGATCCCGAAATCAATTACATAAAATATAAAAACAATCAAGGAAAAGGAATCATGGAATTGAACTTCTCATCGGCTTTGCAACTAGAATGAGGAGCATTCTACAGTCCGCTCTCTTTATGGTGAGTTTCCGTTACTTTTCAAGTAACTTTCTTCTTCTTCTCCAAATTCGTCTTTCTTCGTCGTCAAAAATCTGTTCGTTTTGAGGAATCAAGAAAATGAAACTAGCCAGATTATTTGAAGTGAGCACATACGTGCACTCACTCCAAACAAACTTTTTATTTATTCGGAAATGAGGTACAGCGCATGTGCACACAATTCGGCATCTAGCCGGAAGTTTGGTTTTGGGGGAGGGGTGATAAAACTGGTCATATCACTACACGGATCTATCTAGCTCGGCTCACTCATCGACCGATTCATTCAAAAATAAAAAATAAAATTCTTGCATTCTCTCCTTGCGCAGCTCCCTTCCACCAAAATACCTCATTCGCTCTATGCATGTATCCTACTTAAAAAATTCCCAATATTGATGATTGGCGATGGAGGGGGTGGGAAAAAATTGAAAATAAAAAACCCAAGAAACTGAAAAACAGATCTTTCAGACTTGAAGGTGTATTGGCGAACCACAACCTACAAAATTAACAAAGCTACAAGTAGTTAAAGCGGGATGATGTCATTTTATTTAATGACGTCAAAATAGAAAGTCGTGTGAAAATTTCCGCCATCTTTGTTGACTTAAGTCGCTAAATTGTTTGCATCTAACGTTGTTTTGTTTTGTTTTGTTAAAAACCGAAGCAAAAGGCGTGACAATCCTAAATATTAAATAGAATCTTATTTATGATAAACATTCTTCGTCGTCTTTTGGATTTTGGTGGTAAAATTCTAAATTCAAATATGTCTCAAATAGAGGAAGGCCCCGAAACGGTGCACATTCTCTCCTGATGATCCCGAAATCAATTACATAAAATATAAAAAAACAAACAAGGAAAAGGAATCATGGAATTGAACTTCTCATCGGCTTTGCAACTAGAATGAGGAGCATTCTACAGTCCGCTCTCTTTATGGTGAGTTTCCGTTACTTTTCAAGTAACTTTCTTCTTCTTCTCGAAATTCGTCTTTCTTCGTCGTCAAAAATCTGTTCGTTTTGTGGAATCAAGAAAATGAAACTAGCCAGATTATTTGAAGTGAGCACATACGTGCACTCACTCCAAACAAACTTTTTATTTATTCGGAAATGAGGTACAGCGCATGTGCACACAACTCAGCATGTAGCTGGAAGTTTGGTTTTGGGGGAGAGGTGATAAAACTGGTCATATCACTACACGGATCTATCTAGCTAAGCTCACTCACCGACCGATCCATTCAAAAATAAATATAAAATTCTTGCATTCTCTCCTTGCGCAGCTCCCTTCCACCAAAATACCTCATTCGCTCTATGCATGTATCCTACTTAAAAATGAAACTAGCCAGGCTGATATGTTTGATGAAGAGAAAAATTTATATTTTTTAATTGATAGATAAACTAAAAAAGAAATCACTTATTCTTGCCACAGTGGATATTACAATTTCTCAAAATGGAAATGTTGCTATTATGGAAAACGGAAATATAAATTTTCTGATGCCTTATCTTACAACCACATTAACACCAACACATGGGAGGCTCGTGCAGAAGACCGTGCGATCTAGCGACTCCTCGTCAAAAAAGGAACGAAAAGGAGTGAGAAAGAGAGGAAAGAAGCCGCCACGGAAAAGAGAGCCAAAAGGAAGGAGAGACAACAGCAACTCCAGAAAGCATCACTGTTTGTTTGCAGTCACTGCACCACAGACTGTCATTCAGTAAAAATTGGTCTGTACAGCCACTCACGCAGCTGCAGATTTTTTTTTTTAAATGGACACAACGCCATCGTCTTTAGTAGACGGAAGGATGCCAACAATCTTACAACCGACTGAAATCGAGAAGATGGGCTCAAAAGATGCAACATTCTTCATCCCCTGCAATTCTAAATGACTCGGGAATATTTACCTTATCTCATATTTCGAGAGACTATGACTATATGGTCAGCAGTCTTTCATTTTTTTTTCTTTTTTGCTGGTGCCTATTAGTGTTATATACTGATCTTTTCCCCGTACCAAATCGATATTATGTTATATATCTTTCTTTCTTCTTTACTCTAGTCGTCTTCTCCTCTTGTCGGCTTTGGTTCTATCTTCTAACATCTGCGTCTGGTATATCTTCTAAAGGTCTGGTCTTTCTTGTATGGGGATTCCGGGTTTGGTTTCTGTTAGGGATCACTCCTTATCAGAAACCCTGTGTCATTGTTAGTTTTTAGGTAATAAACACAAGACTTCGATTTACGTTGATGTTACTTTATTTGTAAATCACCAACCAGACATTCTGCGCAGTGAGACTCACATCTTACAAGCTCGGCTTCTAACTTCTAACTGACTTAAACTTGCTTACTATTACTTAAACCGGAACAGGGTCTTCCATGGCTTCCAGTTCTCACGATCCATCCCCGCAAGGTAATGTGAGATTGAGGTCAAGCGCCGTCACTCACCCTCAAGGCCATCAGTTGCACTAATCGCCATTATTATTTCTACAATACCTTATAAAAGCATTAGGATCCAATAATTATGTAACATTAGAAATCAGTTTGCAAAGATCTTCATTGTGACAAAAAAAATATGGAATCAAAAACAAAACTAGAACGGCTGAAATGTTTACGAAATAAAGAAAGGTTACAAATGCTGAATAGCGCGCAAGAGATAATATCATTAGAATCGCATTTTACTTATAAATCGTATTAAATTACGGTATAGGGGATTGTCTTCCCTTTGCCGGAAGAGTTATCTTCTCGCTGCATTGCTGTTTGTTCCCACTAGGGGGACCTCTGGTAGTTAAGCGTGTTCATTAAAACTTGTCTTCATCTTTTAACTGGACGCTTCTCAACGAACTGCTATGGGCTAGAGTCTATCTACCCCCTTCTCGGTGGGGCTTTTGCCCCCCCTTACATTACTGTAAGTCCTTTATACAGCATGGACTATCCTTTAGTTCCATGTCTGTAATATTTATATGTTAGGTACATTTGGGTATCTCGTTTATACCTAAATATTGTATATGTATTTACATGTTCTATTCTCCTGTACATTATGTATCTTATCGTTTCCATGTGCTGTTATATATATTAAATGTTTTGTCTCACAACGTGTTGGAATTGTTATTCAATTAATATCGAATCTTACAACGGAAACTAACCTAACCATAACCATAAACATAACACTAACTCTAAACTAACCCTAATACTAACCCTAATACTTACCTTAACCCTAACCCTAGCGTTTCAAAGGTCTCGGGTATTTTAAATATTTAAAAGAAAAAAAAGGATGAACAAATTATGAAAATTATTATTTATATTAAACGCTAGAAACAGCTACTCAGCACTGCCTGTATGGAGGGGAGCAATAATAAAAAGTTAGTCTCGCAGATCCATTGATTGATTTTGTCTTCCATAATTGATTTGTTTATGTTTTAATAAGGAACTCAACCCATGACTTTCGCTTCTCTTACTATTCAAATCCTAAATTTTAAATATCTTCCGAGATATAAATAAAATCATTATTTTTGCACAAAAAGCAAGCTCTAGTGATGGTAAATGTGTATGTATATTTACTTTGTCATTAATTGTTTTATTTTTGTAGTTTACTCCGGACATACACACTTGCACAAACTGCCCTTTATATATATATATAATATATATATATATATATATATATATATATAAGAGTGAGTAAGTAAATAAACAATGTGTTTATTTGATATGGCTTTTAGCCGACAATGTTTGGAGGATATGTGCTTAACTGAAGTCATACCTAATTTTGAAAATTAATTAGTTAATAATTAATGAATTTAGGCGGGCATATATGTTAAAATGTAAGGCTAAACAAATCGATGCTAATAGTATTACTTCCCGGCCATCACTCTCTCATTTTTGTAAATAAATTTCCCGTTTTCTCACTAATTAGGTTTTTTTTAAAAGAAGGATAGAACTATATAGTTCACAGGTTAAAGTAGAAGCAGACTGTTAAAAAAAATTGTATTCGATAGGAACGTGTGCAAAAAATAACAACAAAAAACCCTCTTAAACAGCTTCACAAAAAATTTAAATGCGAACGTACAATGAACGTGATTCGCTAACCTCTAGCCATAAAATAACCCTAGACAGGTTGACATGCCGTTAAAATCGATCAACGAACCAATCCACCTACCAGCGAAGGAGATACATCGTCTTCATGATTTTCTAGCCAATATCCAACAAATGGTAAAATGTGTTGATTAAAGATTGAATTCTCATTATCGCTATAAATTCTTTGATTCGATGGCGCGGAATTTCTCGCTTTTTTTCTGATTTAAAATTAGGGACCATATGACCTTTGGGCACCCCTTCCGCGATCTCGACTCACAAGGACACTTTTCTCATTTACACGTCAAAATCCGGTTGGTTAGGGGTTAGGGTTAGGGGTGAAAATCGTCTGTTAACAATTAACCGTTTTTGACGGTGTAAATGGAAAAAATTTCCCAAGAATCGAGATCGCAAAAGGGGTACCTAATGGTCATATGGTCCAAAATTAGATCTAAATGATTTGGCGACTCAATTCAGAATTCAGATGACAGAAAATTCGAATTATTTGCACATTCAGTACGTCACGCTATTTTAACGTCATGAAATAAAATAACATCAACTTGTTATCCTAAAGAAATTTCTAACAAACGAAATAGTATGTATTTACCCAACCCCTCTACAAACGGACAGGATGTGACACTAGGTCAATTTTTAAGCAGAGTAAAGCTGATCTGAATTCAGCGCTTGTCGTCTCCTAAAAATTCAGTTTATATTTTTAGATTTTACTATAGAATCAATTTGAATTACGTTCTTTAAACCAGGTGTTGGAGGTTACGTAGTCGTGCGGAATAAAGCTAGTTTAGATTCAGAATTTCACTTCTCATAGATGGGTTGCCTAACCAAGTCTAAAGAACATAGTCTGCCCAACTATTCCCCCATAGCTGAAAGTCAGGGAAAACAGACGGAATCATACGCTTCTCAAGGGTAACAGCATCAAATAAAACGCAATAAGCCTTGTCCAAGATTTGAACTCTGGTCTCCGATTTCATTTCCCATGATGATAAGCATAAGCGTCTGTAGTATAAATGCAGAATAGCGTGCAAGTAATATCATTAGAATCGCAGTTTACGATCCAGTTCACGATTCAGCGAGAATGGATTTGCCAGACAAACTTTTTGCCTCCTCCTTCTAGTTATATACTAAGAGCACCATGATTCTATATGTGGGAAAACATTTTGTATTCTAACTCTTCCATACTTTTACCCGCATTGCGATTCAATTTGTGTAAGGGAAATAACTCTTATAAACTGTTTTAGATAACTGTTTACAGCACAGTAAACTGATCACTTGGGAAAGGTTTATATCCAACTATTCTCAATCCAGTTATCGGTGAATACTTGGCAGACTAAATTCTTTAATCTTGGTATAATAACTTGTCTAGGAGAAGGGAAAACTCTGAATTTAGACCAGTGCTTTAAAAATTTAGCTAAAATTTAAATTTAACTTTAAAATTACCATGTGTTACTTCCCGTGTGAAGTGGTTGGGTACGAATAAAATAGACAAACCGTTATAAAAAATGTAAACATCTATTTCTCCTTGGAATTATCTTTAAAACAAATTTTTTAAAATAATTCCCACGCACATTCATTAAGGTAGTCAAATTAACAAAATGATTAAAAAAATTAATTAAAAAACTTATCTTCAAAATTTTGAGGGAAAATTATTTTTTAGAAATTTAATTGGTTTAAGACCGACTTTTTTTTATTAAGATCCAATAATTAACTGATGTAATACTGATTTGAAAAAAAAAATCTTTTTTTTTTTAAAGAGTTCATTTTTCAAAAAAAAATTCAAATTAACAAAATGACTGAAAAAAAAAAAAAAGAATTAAAAAACATGTCGTCAGAATTTTGAGAAAAAATATTATTTTAAAAGAAATCTCATCTTTAAATGCTTTAAAGTCCGACATTTTAAGAATTGAAATACGATGATTAGTTGCTTTTCATATAGATTTAAAAAAAAACATTCTTTTGAAAAAAATTATTAAGAACATCTTGTTTCAAAGATTTATTGTGATAAAATGATGACTGAAATTATTGATTAATAACTTACACAACAGAACGTGAGGAATTTTTGTTTTATTTGAAAAAAGTGAAGATTTAACAATTCATATTGGCGTGGAGGGTGTAATTGAAATGACAGACAACTAACACGCACAACTGAACATGGAGAAATATGTTTTGGTTGATAACGTTTGAAGAAATAGATTTCTTAACTCATATTGGCATGAAGAAGGTGTACCTCAGATGACAGACAACACAAACATATAGAAAATCGTAGAAAATATTTGGGGAAAAATATTTTTTTCTTAAAATCAAAAACTATTTCAGGATAAAAACGTGTCTTTGGTTTGTAAATAAATACTTGAGATGAAAGACACTAACATGCACAAGAGAACATGAGGAAATTTGTTTTGCTTCATAACGTTAGAAGGTTTAATAACTCACATTGGCATGTGGAGGGTGTACCTGAGATGACAGACAACACACACAAATAAAAAATCATAGAAACTGTTTAAGATTGAATTATTAAATAAACATAAATTATATTTGATATTTGTTTGAATACAATAAAATTGCTTTTTTGTTTTATATGTTTTGATAATATTTAGAGTACAATTTATTGTAATTTACCCATAAAATACAATAGAATTATAAAAGAATTCAACAAACATAAAAATGGAAATAATGAACATTTGAAAATGCAAAATCTTTTCTTCCATTTTATACTAATTTGAATAACCCACTTCCTATCAAATACTTCCCTGATGTAGGGTAAGTTAAACTTACCTTACATTACCCGGCCTCGGCTGGGGGTCCAGTGTGCTTCGGCCACTGGACCGGTAGAGTACAATTATAAGTTTAAATTATAGAGTACAATTATCTAAGTTTGCAAGAGTTACTTCCCTTACACAGCCTACTAATTATTACACCATGATGGATAGAAACAAAGTGAGATAGATAGATAGATAGATAGATAGATGTTATATCATTGAATGATGACCTTTTGTTTTATGACGTCAAAAAAGCGTGTCGTATTTGAACGTGCAAAAACTATCAAATTTCCGCCATCTTTCTATCGCCACTTTCGTTAAATTATGTGCGTATTCATTTTGATGAGAAAAAAAATATTGACCTCTCGGCTGTATTGCCATTATAACTTGTGAATATTACGTCCCCACGTCATTTTACAGTTGGCACTTTGTGCCTCTTCCCCATGATGTTTTATGTCCTTGGTTTTAAGAAACCTGCTGTAGTCCCTTTCTATGCAAAGACTATCACGAGATCCAGAATGGACTCTTTTTTTTCTTTAAACTTTTTTAATGACTCTTCCTTTTTCATTCTAATTCTTTCTTTCTTTCTTTGACACTAATGTAGAATAGCACGCAAGAGATAATATCATTAGATTTCACATAAAAAGCATTACATTTCAATACATTTTACGGAAATCCCCGAAACTTTTGAGACGCTAGAGTTAGGGTAAGTAGTAGGATTAGTGTTAGGATTAGTGATAGTGTTAGGATTAGGGTTAGGGTTATGGTTAGTCTACTTCAGGAGTTTCCGTAATCTAATGCTATTTATACGTAAAATGCGATTCTAATGATATCTCTTGCGCGCTATTCTGCATTTGTACCATTTCTTTCTTTCTTAAACATATCAGCCGTTTTAGTTTTGTTTTTGATTCCATAAAACAAACAATTTTGTCATAATGAAGAGAGATGGTCACAAACTGGTCTCTCATAAGGATCATCAGAAATCATTATTGACCGTATCGTCATAGTCTCTAGAAATATTAGATAACGTAGACATTCACCAGACATTTAGAATTGCAGTCAATGAATAATGTTGAATTTTTTTAGCACATTGTAAGATTCAAAGTTGATAATTGAATAACATACAGTTCCGACACGTTATGAGACAAAACATTTAATATATATAACAGCACATGGAAACGATGAGTTACATAATGTACAGGAGAATAGAACATGTAAATACATATACAATATTTAGGTATAAACAAGATACCCAAATGTACCTGACATATAAATGTTACAGACATGGAACTAAAGGATAGTCCATGCTGTATAAAGACTTACAGTAATGTAGGGGGGGGAAGCCCCACCGATAAGGGGGTAGATAGATTCTAGCCCATAACAGTTCGTTGAGAAGCGTCCAACTAATAAAGGAAGCAGCGTTTTTGAATGAACGCGCTTAATTACCAGAGGTCCCCCTAGTGGGAACAAACAGCAACGCAGCGAGAAGATAACTCTTTCGGCAAAAGGAATATAACCCCCTACAACATTTAACCAATTTCCCTCAGTTCCCAGATAAGGTATAAGAAAACTGCTATTTCTGTTTTACATAATAAGGTGCAAATGCAGAATAGCGCACAAGAGATAATATTATTATAATCGCATTTTACGTATAAATAGTATTAGATTACGGAAATTCCCGAAGTAGCCTAACCCTAACACTTACCCTAACACTAACCGTAACCCTAAAACTAACCTTATCACTAGCCCTAACCCTAACACTTGCCCTAACTCTAATCCTAACGTCTCAAAGGTTTCGGATATTTCTGTGAAATGTAATGCTTTTTATACGTAATCTAATGATATTCTCTCTTGCGCGCTATTCTGCATTAGTACCCATAATAGCAACATTTCAATTACCAGAAATTGTAATATCCACTGTGGCAGGTATAAATTATTTTTTCCTAGTTTATCTATCAATGAAAAAATCCAAATTTTTCTCTTCGTCAAACATATCGGCTTTTCTAGTTACATTTTCGGGATTCCACAAAACGAACAGATTTTTGACGACGAAGAAAGACGAATTTGGAGACATCTTTGAATTTTGATTTTTAATTTTTCCACCAAAATTCAAAAGAAGACGAAGAATGTTTATCATAGATATGATTCTATTTAATATTTAAGATTTTCGTTTTTTGATTCTGTTTTTAACAAAACAAAACAAAACAACGTTAGAAGCAAACAATTTAGCGACTCAAGACAGCAAAGATGGCGGAAATTTCCAAGGTTTTACCCGTTCCACACGACACTCTATTTTGACGTCATCAAATAAAATGACATCATCCCTTTAACTACTTATAGCTTTATTAATTTTGTAGTTTGTGGTGATTTCGTATAGCCCTATGATGATAGTACAATGGTGAGGCGCGTGGTCTAATGGTTAGAGTCGTAGGAAATGGACTCGTCAACGCGAGTTCAATTCCTGGACGAAGCTGTTGGAATTTCACATGGCGCTAATACCCTTGGGAAAGATATGAATCCAATTCTCCCTCCAGCTATGGGTAAATAGCAGGGCAGACTGGACTCTTTAACCATGGCTAGGTAACCAGTCTAGGAGAAGGAAAACTCTGAATTCAAACCTGTTAAACTCCGCTTAAGAAATTGACCTTGTGTTGCATCCTGCTCGTGCGGAGTTGTTGGTAAATATATATGATGATAGTAGAATATTCAATGTAGTTGTCGTGAGACCAATGTAGGTGTCTATCGGCTATGTATTTTTTAAAACGATTCATCCATGTGATGCTTGTAAAAAAAACTGCACAAAAAAAGCAACCAACGTAAAATGGAAATGATAACACTCGCCAATTTTTTCCCTACTGTCTTATGTTTAAGAATAGTATTATAACGGAAATAGATATCTCTTATGATTCACAATATTTACTTCACTCGCCAACAAAAATTTAAAAACAAAACAAAACACAAGTTGCGGACGCTAAGCAGAAGTTAACTCAACAGTACCTAAAAAAACGAAGTGACCAAAATAAAATGGGTCTACGCATAGGCTCCAAAAAAAATTCCGGTTGAAAAACAAAATTTATAAACAATAAAAATATCCTCTATTTAATGTTTTTTAACCAATAAAACATTTCCCGCTAAACCCTTCAAAAGCATTTTGGATCCTATCCTTTGCTATATAAACAAGCCGACTTAAAGTCGAAGGCAGTTGACCGAGGGCTTTTAAGATATGAGTATCGCCGGCCGGCAGGCAAGATCAAAGGGACCGCTGAACCAACCACAACACACACCCGCGTCTCACCAACCAACTCAACTTTGCTTCAACCCTACGCCACCGACACTACGGCCGGCCTGATACCTCAAATCATCATATCAACATACAACTTTTACCTAGCTACATCGTACCCTGCCCACACGATACTACAACTACCATTCACTGGTTCATCTGCCCACATCACTATCCACTACAACTGACTCGGCCACCGAGTCCTTCCTGACTTATTATCCACGCTATACTATACCCACACCCACACCACACCTCACGCCACGCAGAGCCAGAACTGACTTTCAACCCCACGCCTACCCTCATTTCACCAAGCAGCGAAAAGGAATTACCACCCCAACGATTCCAGCTTTTGTTTATTTTAAATAAACGATATTAATCCAAACCTTCTCGTCCATTTTTTTCTTTGCAAACCATACGCATTTTGAGATCTTGCATTATATATCAATAGTTTTTTTACTAAATTGTTAGTCTGAATGCTGGAATTTTAAATAGCGCCAGTTTGAACTAAAATCAGAATACCCATTACAATAATCTTCATACAATGACTGCTATTTACACAGTAGCATTGCAACCAACAAAGCCTTCATCAGATGATGACTCTGGGTTCAGGCATGGTTTCAGGGATGAAGCATCATGAATATGCGCCCCAGCAGTATCTCACGATACCACCAGACTTTGTCGGTCTGATGTCACAATGTAGGATTACCATAGGGACTGGCATTTTTGTCGTCTGCTACGAATTTTAAAGGCGAATTAAAAATAATCAAATCTATTATTTAAGGTCAAACTTTGTCTAAATTAATAAGTAGCAACATAATAACCATCATTAAAAAAAAAAGAAAAATATCATTACATATGCAGTTTATTTTTGATAGATTTAAAACTATTTGTTTTGGTCAATTTCGACGCGATCCGCCATTCTGTCTCTTTTTCAATGGTTTTACGCGCTTGTTTACAATTTTTATATAACAGAAGAAAAACTCTATTAAAAATGACCCCCCCCCTTTTTTAAGCAGAAAAAATATCAATATATAATTTTTTCTTTTATAAGATAATAGCCAATTAAATAATTATCGAAATGAGTAAAAAAGAAATCTCCAAAAAATTAATTATTTATTATTTTTGTACATTTTATTTTTCAATTTTCGGTACTTATTTTCTCATAGAAAAGCCACCGTAATTTTTTTTTTTGTTTTTATTCATAAGTTCGGTCTTTTATCTCATTATTTATACTGTAATTAAAAAAATATAAGACCAACTTTAAAAAAAAAAAAAGTTACGCCCCCGACATAAGGGGGGTTAAAAATAAGTGACCTGAAAAAAATGAGTAACTTTTGAAATAAAATAAATGATGCATTATGAAGATCATTCATTGATAAATAAACACTGAAAATTTCATTAAAATCCGATAATTCCCTGACTTTTGGTAAATTATTTTCTGGGGGGGGGGGCTAAAGTCATTTTGTCAAAAACGCATTTTAGGCTCATTTTACCAGTAGCAAGATTACCATATCCACGCTGATGCGGTTAGAGCTTTTTCCTGGATCTTTTTTTATATGTTCATTGTGCTTCATATGAAATATAATATAAACAATGTACTAATCTCAGGAAGAACAAAGTTTTTGATTTCAACTGACGTTTATTTCGGTCGTGTGTATCTTTGAACTTAATTCTTTTTTCTTTACTTCGATACAGTTGACACATAAAATAGCCGTAAACAACACAATGCAGAAATTCACAGAAATAATTTAGACTAAATATACAAACAATTTAGACATAAGGAAAAAGGAAAACCTAATTAGAATTATACATACCAAAACTTCAACTTCCCCTCGGCTGGTATTAACAATGATATCTTGACATTATATATATAAACGATGGTAGATGAGCCCCCATATTACGTTCGTGCGTTTAAGCGTTTGATACGCCGGATTTTTATTTCTTCAGAGAGGTCAACAATAATCGAGAGAAAAAAATATAATATCAAAATTTGGGCAGAAAGAAAATATAAAAACAGAATATATTTTATTATTTAATTTATTTATTCATATATAATCTTTTTTTTTTTTTTTCGATCAAAAATAATAATAAGAAGTTGGAGAATTAAAAATTACCAATATATGTGGATAACGAGAAATAGAAATTTTTCTAAGAAAACAATTCAAGTTTTACTTATCTGTTTTCAGTCTCTTTTTTTTTCTTTCAATTCTTCATATATATATATATATAATTTTTTTGTTTCTTTTTCTCTCCCTTTTTTTCTTTCTTTTTCTTATTTCGGAATATTATATTTCATTCCTCTTCATTAATTTCGAAGATGCGAGATTCGCGCAGACGATGTTTTCACGGCAGTCTTTTCTTTTTCTCTCTCCGGACGCCGTCTGTTAAATTTTGAGACGCTTAGAAATTTTTTAAACATTCAAAGTTCCATTATTCTTTAGTGAGTTGTCTCCCTTTCATCACAATATATAATTCCTTTTTATTTATGTTTTTCTTATTAATCCGGCAAATACGTAACGCTTAAATATTTTTCTTTCCAGCGTTTTTTACAGACGCTTTGTATTATTATTAATATAAATATTCAAATCAAGGGAGACAACTTATTGTGCTGTTGCATAAACATTTAACCAAAAAGTTTAGAGTTGCACTAATGTAGATTAAGGAACAGTATTGACAACGACATTTTTATTTTTATTTTTCATATTGATAGCCTAAAATAATACAATAAATAAGCCACATCTCAAATATTATTAAAACAGACAAAAGAATCTTAAATTCTGCAAAACAAAATGAATCATCAAATTAAACCAGAAAGAGAAAATCTTGCATAGCAAAAAATATTCCTCTTGTTTTCATTCTGAAATTCAGACAGTGACATTCCATTTCATTTCAGTAGATAATCCGGAAGGAACAATGCCATGGGCATCTCCACAACACAATTCCAGCCCTGATACAGTATTTCCGTCACAAAAACAGATTAAAATTTCAAAATCAATGCCACAATATTAGGTGAAAACACTTTTGGTACTAATAGCAGAATAGCGCGCAAGAGATAATATCATTAGATTACGTATAAAAAGCATTGCATTTCACGGAAATACCCGAAACCTTTGAGACGCTAAGATTAGGGTTAGGGTTAGTTTTAGGGTTAGGGTTAGTGCTAGGGTTAGTTTTAATTTTAGGCTTAGGGTTGAGGTTAGGCTACTTCGGGAGTTTCCGTAATCTAATACTATCTATACGTAAAATGCGATTCTAATGATATTGTCTCTTGCTCGCTATTCTGCATTAGTACCACACTTGTAAACATTTATAGGTCAATTTTAATATTGATTTGTATTATTCCAACAGAAGACAGTGCAGCGCCATTCCCTTAGAATTGGCATCTTGTGTCGGTAATGGTGGACATTTCGAAGAAGGAGTGTAAATTGACTGAAGAGAAACATTTTAAGGATTTTACAAACACCAATACGGGACTCCTTTGTTTAATCGGAAAAATCTTCCTATTTTTTTTAAAATGTCCGTTTTTCAGTTTGAATTCTGTAGAACGTTGTTTCAAATTCCCAGTTGAATTTCACGTCAACGTTCACGCTCATCAATGTCGTGACGTCATCATTGTCATCGTCATCTTGTCAGTTAAATTGAAAATCTTAAATCATTGAATAAACTCCTGCGTTTCTGGATTCATTTTTTTGTCTGAATAGAAAATTGTAAACAAAGAACTTTGGAACGAGGTGAAACATTTTCAAGCACAGCAGCAGAAAACTAACAAAGTCTTTCGGTATCGTGGGGAGGTACAGCTAAGGAGGTTCTTAAGGTCAGTCTTAATTAAATCATGCTTAATTCCGTAGTCATCACCCGATGACTTTTAGGCGACTCAATTCAGAATTCAGATGACAGAAAATTCGAATTTTTTGTACATTCAGTACGTCACGCTATTTTAACGTCATGAAATAAAATATGATCAACAGAAAAATAAATTTCTCACAAACGAAATAGTATTTATTTACCCAACCTCTCTACAAACGGACAGGATACGACACTAGGTCAATTTTCAAGCAGGGTAAAGCTGGTCTCAATTCAGATCGTGTCGTATCCTAAAAATTCAGTTTATCTTTTTAGATTTTACTATAGAATCAATTTGAATTACGTTCTCGTAACCTCCTACAGCTGGTTTAGAGAACGTAATTCAAATTGATTCTATAATAAAATCTAAAAATATAAACTGAATTTTTAGAAGACGACAAGCTCTGAATTCAGACCAGCTTTACACTGCTTAAAAATTGACCTAGTGTCACATCCTGTCCGTTTGTAGAGGGGTTGGGTAAATACATACTATTTCGTTTGTGAGAAATTTATTTAGGATAAAAAGTTAATGTTATTTTATTTCATGACGTTAAAATAGCGTGACGTACTGAATGTGCACATAATTCGGATTTTCTGTCATCTGAATTCTGAATTGAGTCGCCAAATCATTTAGATCTAATTTTGGACCATATGACCATTAGGTACCCCTTTTGCGATCTCGATTCTTGTGGACATTTTTTCCATTTACACCGTCAAATCCGGTAAATTGTTAACAGACGATTGTTAGAGTTTTTTTTTAAATTATGAAAATAATAATTATTATAATAACCCTAACCCCTAACAAACAACACCGGATTTTGACGGTGTAAATGAGAAAAGTGTCCTTGTGAGTCGAGATCGCGGAGGGGTGCCTAAAGGTCATATGGTCCCTAATTTTGAATAAGAAAAAAAGCGAGAAATTCCGAGTTACGACTCAAAGAATTTATAGCGATAATGAAAATCCAATCTTTAATAAACACATTTTACCATTTGTCGGAGATTGGCTAGAAAATCATGAATCGACAAATGTATCTCCTTCGTTGGTAGGTGGATTGGTTCGTAGATCGATTTTAACGGCATGTCAACCTGTCTAGGGTTATTTTATGGCTAGAGGCTTGCGAATCGCATTCATTGTACGTTCGCATTTAAATTTTGTGTGAAGCTGTTTAGGATTTTTTTTTTGCACACGTTCCTATCAAATACACATTTTTTTAACAATCTGCTTCTACCTTAATAACCTGTGAACTCTATAGTTCTATCCTTCTTAAAAAAACCTAATTAGTGAGAAAACGGGAACTTTATTTACAAAAAAAATGAGAAAGTGATGGTTGGGAAGTAATACTATTTGCAATTAGTAATCTATACATATATAAAGGGAAGCTGGTATATATATATATATATATATATATATATATATATATATATATATATATATATATATGGAAATACGATGAGGAAATTAATCCGACAATATGTGAAGAAAATGCTTTCAAAAATATAACAAACACAGGATGTTACAATCAAAGGAAAAATTTTATATGTCTATACTTAAGTATTTCGGTTTATGATTAACCTTCATCCGGACAATGCAAAATAAATTTGTAAGGTCATATCATATATAATATATATATATATATATATATATATATATATATATATATATATAGGATATGACCCTTACAAAATTTATTTTGCATATATATATATATATATATATTATATATATATATATATATATAAGTGCTTAATTGGAGTCGTACCTAATTTTGAAAATTAATCAATTAATAATGAATTAGGCGGGAATACCTATTTTAAATGTATGGCTAAACAAATCGAGAAAAATCAATCTCTGTATGTACATTTCGGCCTATTAGGCCTCATCAGCAGAGCTATAGATCGGAAGACCGCCCTGTGCGTGATTTGAAACCGGACTGCCAAGCTGACAGGCCGATCCCATAATCCCTACACCAAACGGACTTCTTCAGCTTGGCAGTCCGGTTTCAAATCACGCACAGGGCGGTCTTCCGATCTATAGCTCTGCTGATGAGGCCTAATAGGCCGAAATGTACATACAGAGATTGATTTTTCTCGATTTGTTTAGCCATACATTTAAAATAGGTATTCCCGCCTAATTCATTATTAATTAATTAATTTTCAAAATTAGGCACGACTCCAATAAAGCACTTATTCTCCCAAAAATTGTCGGCAAAAAGCCATTCCAAACAAACCGTGTTTACAACTTATCATATCGTCGTGTAATAAAAGTCACTAGAAGAGGAATATTAACCTACTCTAAACAAATCGTAAAATCTAAGAAGTCCGTATATATATATATATATATATATATATATATATGGGATATGAGTTAAGAGTAAGGAACTGAATCCGACGGTATATGTATAGACATAAGGATATGAAAACACACAATGTTGTTAAAATGAATATATTTTTATATCATTTTCATTGCTAATATAAATCAAAATATTGTTAATATTAGCTATGAAAATGACATAAAAAATATATTCATTTTAACAACATTGTGTGTTTTCATACCCGTTTATCTATACACACACACACACACACACACACATATATATATATATATATATATATATTATATATATATATATATATATATTGTTGTAATGAGGGATTGTTAGGGGAGTCATATTTAGTTATATATATTTAGCAACCCCTCCGCACGAGCAGGATGTGACACAAGGTAATTTTTTTAAGCGGAGTTCAACAGGTTTGAATTTAGAGTTTTCCTTCTCCTAGACCGGTTGCCTAACCAAGGTTAAAGAGCCCAATCTGTCCTACTATTTACTATAGCTAAAAGAAAGAGTAGGATTCATACCTTTCCCAAGGGTATTCGTGCTAAGTGAAATGCAATTACCACATCCAGGATTTGAACTCTGGGCGACGAATCCATTTCCCATGACTTTAACCATTACACCACGCGCTTCCTACTTATTTGGTTATAAGAAAAATGAAGGAATACACACAAACAAAAAGAGAGGATAAAAAATCTCCGGTTGGAAATAAAGCAGTTTAATAAGAACGAATATAAGAATATTGGGTTGTGTATTATCCGATGAAGTTGAACAAATAATGGTTAAACGCATTCCAACAAACAGGAGAGTCTAGTAATTCAATGTGAAAACAGTCTTACGTACTTACTGCTACGTTTGAGTGGAATAAAATTATCTCTTTAGATAACTCTAGTTCTCTTTAAAATCTTTAAAATTTGAAAATTATCTCTTTAGATAACAGTATAAAGGAAGTAACTCTTGCAAACGCCCCTTACACAGCCTACTAATTATTACACCATGATGGATAGAAACAAAGTGAGATAGATAGATAGATAGATAGATAGATCATTGAATGATGACCTTTTGTTTTATGACGTCAAAAAAGCGTGTCGTATTTGAACGTGCAAAAATTACCAAATTTCCGCCATCTTACTATCGCTAGTTTCGTTAAATTATGCGCCTATTCATTTTGATGAGAAAAAAAATAGCACGTGCAATTCAGGGTAAGGAGCCCGGATGAACACAGTAATCGGGTATTTAAGTTCCTATTAGAGAAATGACTGCAGTAGCATTTTGGCTGTCGAAACGAGTGGAAGAGAACACATAGTGCTAGTGAGAAGGTGGTAGAACTGCTGAGAGAGATTATTTCAGACGGAAGACTTTGTTTGTTGAGGGAGCAAACGCGTCGGACTTGACTGTGCGTATTCATTTTGATGAAAAAAAAAAATAGCAACCTCTCGGTGTATTGCATATTGTCATTATAACTTGTGAATATCACGCCCCCCACGTCATCTTACTGTTGGCACTTTGTGCCTCTTCCCCATGATGTAATGGCCGTTTTATGTCCTTGAGTATAAGAAATCTGCTGAAACCTCGCTTTACTCTTTCTTTAAAGTTTTTTAACGACTCTTCCTTTTTCATTACAATTCTTTCTTTCTTTCTTTGGTACTAATGTAGAATAGCGCGCAAGAGATAATATCATTAAATTTCATATAAAAAGCATTACATTTCAATACATTTTACGGAAATCCCCGAATCTTTGAGACGCTAGGGTTATGGTAAGTATTAATATTAGTGTTAGAATTAGTGATGTGTGTTATGGTTAGGGTTAGAGTTATGGTTAGGCTACTTCAGGAGTTTCCGTAATCTAATGCTATTTATACGTAAAATTCGATTCTAATGATATCTCTTGCGCGCTATTCTGCATTTGTACTGTCGGGAAAAATATAAGGCGCTTTTTACCAACGCAGCGGGGAGGGGCCAGTAGCGAGCTTTAGTGGGGTAGCCACCAGACCAGGTAAATAAAGTGGTTGCGAAATTCAGTGGGCTTTGCAGCTAACCACTTCAAAAACGCGACCCACTGTTACTCGTACTGGGTCAATTAGTTGAGGGGGAAGAAGAATGTGAAATTGCACGTATAACCAACTCGCTTTCAGCTTGTACTGCTACTAGTTCAGTCCACCCGCCTCGCAGCCGGACTTTTGAAGCCTTGGTATAAACCACTACGAGGGGGTGTCAGCTTTAAAAGAGGTAAATGGGACAACCCAGTCGGTGACCACCTCACCAATTCGCTACCAAGTTATAGAAAGAGGGGGGAGGAGAAAATAATTCTCACAGTACCATTTCTTTCTTTCTTAAACATATCAGCCGTTTTAGTTTTGTTTTTGATTCCATAAAACAAACAATGTTGTCACAATGAAGGGAGATGGTCACGAACTGGTCACCATAAGGATCATCAGAAATCATTACTGACCGTATCGTCATAGTCTCTAGAAATATTAGATAATGTAGACCTTCACCTGTGATTTAGAATTGTAGTCAATGAAGAATGTTGAATCTTTTGAGCACATTTAATCAATTTCATTTGGTTGTAAGATAAGGCATCAGAAAATGTATCTTTCTCTTTTCCATAATAGCAACATTTCCATTATGAGAAATTGTAATATCCACTGTGGCAGAAATAAGTGAATTCTTTTCCAGTTTATCCATCAATGAATAAAATCGACATTTTTTATCTTCGTCAAACATATCGGCCTTTCTGTCATAAGGAAAAT
Source organism: Doryteuthis pealeii (assembly GCA_023376005.1). NCBI lineage: Eukaryota > Metazoa > Mollusca > Cephalopoda > Myopsida > Loliginidae > Doryteuthis > Doryteuthis pealeii. The sequence goes on along the minus strand of CM042161.1, from coordinate 3,210,559 downwards.
GACAAAGAAGAGTTCCAATCTACGAGAAAAGATTTTTAAAAAACAACAGCAAACAAACAAACATAAAAAACGGTCCTTTTAGGGACCACAATATATTCACGAACCCCTATATATATATGTGTGTGTGTGTGGGGGGGGGCGACTTTTTTACCTTTTGTCTCTGTTTTTTTAAACGAAAACTAAACAACGTCAGATACAAAACGATTTAGCGATACATGTCGGCAAAGATGGCAGAAATTTCCAAGTTTTTGCATTTCAAATACGTCACGCTATTTAGACGTCATCAAATAAAATGACATCATCTTAACATTTTAACTACTACTTTCTACTACTACTACTACTACTACTACTACTACTACTTTAAATTAATATATTTAATTTAAAGGACTCTTATAATAGACAATTCTTATGAATGTATCTAAAATAGCCGATTACGCTGGATAATAATATATAATACAATTGGCTATTGTTTACCAATCAAATACATTTGTAAATAATTTATAATAGACAAATATTAATAATTAATAATAGACAAATATAATAATTATTTACTAGCAGGAACCTGTGGATATACCACAATATAATAATGATAATGAAATTTATTGTGTACAGTGCTCAGGTGCACCACAACTCATCAAAGTCTCATGTCAAGTACACAGAATAATGTAGTGTCAGGAACATGAACAGTTTACAATAGTAATATGCATGTATGTGTGCACGTGTGTGCATATATATGTGGAGAGTGGCATCAGGTATAGTGTCGGCGGACTACAGGAAGCATGGAGGCTTTGAAAGATTAAGTGCTTCGGCAGCCTATAACAGACGCGGGCAGTTTATTCCATGTCACCGCAATTCTGAGTGTGAAAAAATGTTTCCGAAAGTCACGTGAGCAGTGCTGTTTTCTGACTTTGTAGGCATGCCCACGTGTGTTAGAAAGATGGAGATCAAAAAGGTGCTCAAGGTTGCTGTTGTTAAGATGATTAATGACCTTATGAGTGTTTACCAGGTCAGTTGCCAGACGCCGAAGTTTCAGCGAATCCATTTCCAGGGCTAATTTAATTATTACAACGTTTTATATATTTACTTAAGAGCTATTGCGTAATAGTTCAATATGTAAAAAGCATGATAATTTTGATTTCCCCCTCTCTGACTCATTTTTTCTATCTTTCCTTCTTTTCATCTTTTCATTATGTTCGATTGAAACGTTATCACTTCCGCGCGCTCACCTCCCTCTATATCTTTCCTCTAATCTCTTTCTTTCTTTCTTATTATATTTTTTTGGGACATGTCCTTTTTCTTCCCTTTCTTTCTTTCTAATAAAAACGGAAAGGTCAATTATTTAACTGAGGTGACGGTACTAATAAGAAATAAGAATTCGGTGGATAAGCAACACCAGATAATCTGGATTTACATTTTTGCATTTCATCTTGGATAATTTGGACGGTCTCGTTTTTTTTTAACCAGAGGGTGTTGCAAGATAATAACGATCGTACTTTTAAAGGACACTGAGAATTTAAACCCCTGTAATTAGTTGACTAGTCCACATCTATTAATAATGGAGATTCGCTTCCGGTTTTTGTCTGTAACAAAAACTGCGTCACTGCTTAGGTCACATTACCTAACACATAATCCAACGTCATAACATAGAATAAATATAATCAAAATGTGAGCATGCAGCATTAGACAATCCTCATTGTTTCAATAAATAGATGCCCGGCGTTATATATTTATATATAGATTGTTTTATTCTAATATAATATTTAAAGTTATCGGAACTGTTTCCATTTCAAATTGTCTTTCTTTCTTTCTTTTTTTTTTTTACTCCTTTAATAAATTTAACGATTTTACATACTTATGGTACACACTCTATGACATTGAATTTTCAGCTCCCATCCCCTCAGGCAATATCTTTCAAAAAATTATTTTTACATCGCCCGGAGGGTGTCTTTTTATTTTGCTAGTAGCAGTAAAGTATGCAGAATAGTCTATTGTTGGTATCTTCTTTGTGCAGTCAATTAACATTTTCTCGCTTTTTCTGATTTTTTAAAAAACTTTTTTGTCTATGTTTGAAAAAAAATATATATATATTAATATGCCCATTCTAAAATCTTCCGTTCGTTAACATCCTGCAACACCCTCTGGTTAAAAATTAGACCGTCCAAATCGTCCAAGATAAAATGCAAAAATGTAAATGCAGATTATCTGGTGTTGCTTAATCGCATATTTCTTGTTTGTCCCATTCTATTTCATCCAATTTTAAAAATGAAACATTCCAAATCGTCTTACGGCGCTTTGTTGCGCTAAAATTAAAATGAATTGAAAAAGAAAAGGGAAGAAAAAGAACATGACAAAAAAAGTTACGTGTTTGTGACATTGAAATTGTGAATTACGGAAGATATTTTGGTAATTTTGATTTTATGACGTCCCGATCTCCTGCCTTAATTTACGCTATGTTTTAGCGAACCAGCGTGAGGCGAATATCCGGCCCAATTTTCAAAATCGTGTTTTTATCACTTTTTTGTCGACAAATTTATGTAGATATTTTAAACGCCCCCCCCCATTTTATCGGCAAATCAATATAGATATTATACAACCCCTTTTTTGAAAATGTTTTTTTTTTTTTTTTCGATTGAATTTGTACAAATTTCAATTGAATTTTGTACAAAACTCAAACTCAAATTTCAAAACAATTTTCATCTCTTGACTTTTGTTTCGTTTCGTGGAAATTCCACGGAACCCGCTAGTGTTAAGCGATTCCTCGACTCAAGTCAGAAAGAAGGTATTTAGCTCGGTAGCACTTCAAAGAGAGCCAGAAAGAGGGAGAAAAGCCAGCAGCCCCAGAAAGCATCACAGTTTGTGTGCATTCAGTGAAACCAAAGACTGTCACTCAGGAATTGGCCTGCAGAGACACTTGCACAGATGCAGATAAAATTTTATATTTTTTTTATTTTGGACACTACTCCATCGTCCTTTGTGGAGGGAAAGGATCCAATAATAATAAACATAAACAACATATGATAAAAAATAATAATTGGCCTGCAGAGTCACTTGCACAGATGCAGATAATTTTTATTTTATTCTATTTCTATTCTATTTATTTAATTTTATTTGATTTATTTATTTTGGACACTACGCCATCGTCCTTAGTGGACGGAAAGGTACTGTAAGAGCAGTTTCTCTTGTCTGAGGGTTTTGGTGAATCTTCCGTGTCAGGAGACGCTATTTTGGTCACGTGACACAGGAACGCAAGGAGAGAACGCTCTTCTTCCGACGCACTGAATAAGCCTGGATGTGCTTGTCATCTCTCTCCAGCAGACACCTACGGTGCACACCAGACGCTACAGCCTCTACTTACAGTAAGTGGTTACCACTTTGTCTATTAACACTATTGTGTATGTTTGGACACTTGTGACATTAAATAGCCTGGGAGAATTTTGTTCCCTTAGTCGCGGTNACGAGAGGAAGGGCATGCAGGATGTGATCTACATATACATACTGGCAGTGATTCTCGGCGCACTAAACGTCACAGTCTCTGCTGATTGAACAGCAACGCTGCCTCGGCGGAGGTGTGGTTGAATTGAGCAGCCCCTTTGGTTAACACTGTTCCACCCAGCCATTTGGGGAGGTGTCTAGAAAAAGTGACTTAAAACAAATGCCGCGTTTCACCTTTCAAGCTGGCCAGAAAACCAAACATTTCGACGGTTGTTCCATACATTAGACTGGGCGAAAAACTAGGAAAATACTACAAACAAAGACAAGGCTAAGAATAAGCCACCTGGAATGTCTGCGACACTTCCTCGGATTCTTGAGACTGGGAAAACCCAAACTACGATTACTTGCATCAGGACAGGGAAGTAATCTCGAATAGGACAGCGACACCGATGCTCTTGCGAAATCAGCTCCAGCTATAAGGTCCAATTACAGGGAGGTCTGGATACCAACGATCCTCATGGAAAGACAGGCTGTAAGAAGTTGGAAGGTAAAGGTGACTCGAGTCCTCCATTTCTGAAGCGACAAATGAGGCACCATGGAAACATTTTCCTACATTTTGAAGTTGACCTGTGTGCAGCGCCTGTGATATGTCGAGGATTTCATATGTGTGATGAGGTACTATAAAAAAAAAATAAATAAAAAACTAGCTGGATCCCGTGGGCCAATTCTGCGTTGCTCACAACTGCTCACCATCTGGGACGTACTTGTAGAAATGGCCTTATTCTGTCAAGAAGCGGCAATCACCATATATATATATATATATATACCAACCCCTATATATATATTATATATGTGTGTGTGGTGGGGGGGCGACTTTTTACCTTTGTGTCTCTGTTTTTTTAAACGAAAACTAAACAACGCAGATACAAAACGATTTAGCGATACATGTCGCAAAGATGGCAGAAATTTCAGTTTTTGCATTTCAAATACGTCACGCTATTTAGACGTCATCAAATAAAAAGACATCATCTTAACATTTTTAACTACTACTACTACTACTACTACTACTACTACTACTTTAAATTAAATATATTTAATTTAAAGGACTCTTATAATAGACAATTCTTATGAATGTATCTTAAAATAGCCGATTACGCTGGATAATAATATATAAACAATTGGCTATTGTTTACCAATCAAATACATTTGTAAATAATTTATAATAGACTAAAATAATAATAATAATTATTTACTAGCAAACCTGTGGATATACCACAATATAATAATAATAATGAAATTTATTTTGTACAGTGCTCAGGTGCACCACAAAATCATCAAAGTCTCATGTCAAATACACAGAATAATGTAGTGTCAGGAACATGAACAGTTTACATAGTAATATGCATGTATGTGTGCACGTGTGTGCATATTATGTGGAGAGTGGCATCAGGTATAGTGTCGGCGGACACAGGAAACATGGAGGCTTTGAAAGATAGTGCTTCGGCAGCCTAAACAGAGCGCGGGCAGTTATTCCATGTCCCGCAATTCTGAGGTGAAAAAATGTTTCCGAAAGTCACGTGAGCAGTGCTGTTTTCTGACTTTGTAGCATGCCACGTGTGTTAGAAAGATGGAGATCAAAAAGGTGCTCAAGGTTTCTGTTGTTAAGATGATTAATGACCTTATGAGTTATTCAGGTCAGTTGCCAGACGCCGAAGTTTCAGCGAATCCATTCCAGGGCTAATTTAATTATTACAACGTTTATATATTTCTTAAGAGCTATTGCGTAATAGTTCAATATGTAAAAAGATGATAATTTTGATTTCTCCCTCTCTGACTCATTTTTTTCTCTCTTCTTTTCTTCTTTTCATTATGTTCGATTGAAACGTTATCACTCGCGCGCTCACCTCCCTCTATATCTTTCCTCTAATCTCTTTCTTTCTTTCTTATTATATTTTTTTGGGACATGTCCTTTTTCTTCCCTTTCTTTCTTTTAATAAAAACGGAAAGGTTAATTATTTAACTGAGGTGACGGTACTTATAAGAAATAAGATTCGGTGGATAAGCAACACCAGATAATCTGGATTTACATTTTTGCATTTCATCTTGGATAATTTGGACGGTCTCGTTTTTTTTAACCAGAGGGGTTGCAAGATAATAACGATCGTACTTTTAAAGGACACTGTATTTAAACCCCTGTAATTAGTTGACTAGTCCACATCTATTAATTATGGAGATTCGCTTCCGGTTTTTGTCTGTAACAAAAACTGCGTCACTCTTAGTCACATTACCTAACACATAATCCAACGTCATAACATAGAATAAATATATCAAAATGTGAGCATGCAAGTTAGACAATCCTCATTGTTTCAATAAATAGATGCCCGGCGTTATATATTTATATAGAGATTGTTATTCTAATATAATATTTTAAAGTTATCGGAAACTGTTTCCATTTCAAATTGTCTTTCTTTCTTTCTTTTTTTTTTTTACTCCTTTAATAAATTTAACGATTTTACATACTTATGGTACACACTCTATGACATTGAATTTTCAGCTCCCATCCCTCAGGCAATATCTTTCAAAAAATTATTTTTACATCGCCCGGAGGTGTCTTTTTATTTTGCTAGTAGCAGTAAAATATGCAGAATAGTCTATTGTTGGTATCTTCTTTGTGAGTCAATTAACATTTTCTCGCTTTTTCTGATTTTTTAAAAAACTTTTTTGTCTATGTTTGAAAAAAAAATTATATATATTAATATGCCCATTCTAAAATCTTCCGTTCGTTAACATCCTGCAACACCCTCTGGTTAAAAATTAGACCGTCCAAATCGTCCAAGATAAATGCAAAAATGTAAACAGATTATCTGTGTGTTGCTTAATCGCATATTTCTTGTTGCCCATTCTATTTCACCCATTTTAAAAATGAAAATTCCAAATCGTCTCACGCGCTTTGTTGCGTAAAATTAAAATGAATTGAAAAAGAAAAGGGAAGAAAAAGAACATGACAAAAAAAGTTACGTGTTTGTGACATTGAAATTGTGAATTACGGAAGATATTTTGGTAATTTTGATTTTATGACGTCCCGATCTCCTGCCTTAATTTACGCTATGTTTTAGCGAACCAGCGTGAGGCGAATATCCGGCCCAATTTTCAAATCGTGTTTTATCACTTTTTTGTCGCAAATTTATGTAGATATTTTAAACGCCCCCCCCCCATTTTTATCGGCAAATCAATATAGATATTATACAACCCCTTTTTTGAAAATGTTTTTTTTTTTTTTTCGATTGAATTTGTACAAATTTCAATTGAATTTGTACAAAACTCAAACTCAAATTTCAAAAACAATTTTTATCTCTTGACTTTTGTTTCGTTTCGTGGAAATTCCACGGAACCCGCTAGTGTTTAAGCGATTCCTCGACTCAAGTCAGAAAGAAGGTATTTAGCTCGGTAGCACTTCAAAGAGAGCCAGAAAGAGGGAGAAAAGCCAGCAGCCCCAGAAAGCATCACAGTTTGTGTGCATTCAGTGACCAAAGACTGTCACTCAGGAATTGGCCTGCAGAGCACTTGCACAGATGCAGATAAAATTTTTATTTTTTTATTTTGGAACATACTCCATCCGTCCTTTGTGGAGGGAAAGGATCCAATAATAATAAACATAAACAACATATGAAAAAAATAATAATTGGCCTGCAGAGTCACTTGCACAGATGCAGATATTATTTTTATTTTATTTCTATTTCTATTCTATTTATTTCTATTTTTCTATTCTAATTATTAATTTTATTTGATTTATTTATTTTGGACACTACGCCATCGTCCTTAGTGGACGGAAAGGTACTGTAAGAGCAGTTTCTCTTGTCTGAGGGTTTTGGTGAATCTTCCGTGTCAGGAGACGCTATTTTGGTCACGTGACACAGGAACGCAAGGAGAGAACGCTCTTCTTCCGACGCACTGAATAAGCCTGGATGTGCTTGTCATCTCTCTCCAGCAGACACCTACGGTGCACACCAGACGCTACAGCCTCTACTTACAGTAAGTGGTTACCACTTTGTCTATTAACACTATTGTGTATGTTTGGACACTTGTGACATTAAATGGCCTGGGGAACTTTGTTCCCCTAATATGTTATAATAAAGTTATATAAATGTAACTAACGCGTTTGTTGCTTTTCCTAACTGAAGTATTCCGCATTGGGTACTTATCCTTTAAGTAGCCCAATGTTTTATAAGAACCAGAGTTAACACTCTGTGGACCTCTTATAGTACCAACAACTTCTGCACCCTTTCGAAATACAACGCCAAACGGTATTACATTTATTTCGTTAACAGATTCAAAAGTGCGTCCCGCACCTGAGTACATAGCTCGAATTTTCTTTTCTCTTTTTTTTGTGTGTGTGTGTGGGGGGGGGGACTGGGGACAAACCTGGTCATGCTGCTTGTCTTATTCTTCCTTAGCAGGTTCCATTCGTCGACCTATCTATTCTTATAACTACTTACATTCTTCGCTTTTCGCAGTCTGCTTTTACCAAAATACCTCGGACACTCCATCGTTTTTAACCTACTTAAAACCCAATGGAAAAAACAAAGAACTTTTACAAAAAATAAAAAGGTAGAATGAACTGGTAACGGCGTAAAAGGTAACAAAAATCGGGGTTATTTCCTATAAGTCTAACATAAACAAAGGGGAACCACTCTTAACTGATAAATTATTTTCCCATTAAACTAACCCTAAATTCTAACCCTAATCATAAACCCTAACCCTAACCCAGTCTTCTTTTTCCCTAGTAGATCAATAAATAAATAAATAAATAAATTATCAGTCAAGAGTGGTTCCCCTTTGTTTATGTTGGAATTATTGGAAATAACCAAAATCAGTACAAATGCAGAATAACACACAAGAGATAATATCATTAGAATCGCATTTTGCGTATAAATAGCATTAGATTACTGAAACTACCAAAGTAGCCTAACCCTAACCCTAACCCCCAACATTAACCCTAAAACTAATCGTAATCCTAACCCTTACCTTTACCCTAACCCTAACCCTAGCGTCTCAAATGTTTCGGGTATTTCCGTGAAATGTAATGAAATATAATGCTTTTTATTGTTAATCTAATAATATTATCTCTTGCGCGTTATTCTGCATTAGTACGCAAAAATCCCCCCCCCAAAAAAAAAGAGAGCCAACTAAACAAAATTGTGGGTTATTTGGTTACCCACTGTTAGTTTTAAGGACCGACGGGAGTGCTTAAAACTAACAGAGGGAAAATATGGTAGAAATATCCATGTTTTTGCATGTTGACTACATCGCGCTATTTTGACGTCATAAAATAAAATCCTATCATCTATCACTATTGTTACATAATTATTAGATACCTAATATCTATGGCAATAGTGTAGAAAACAAGATGGCGTTCTAAGTGCAGCTGACGGCCTTGAAGATTGAGTGACAAGCTTGACCTCAGTCCTAACCCTATCTTCCGGGGATAGCCATTGAGAACCGGTAGTGAGGACCCTCTCTTCCGGTTTAGATAGTAAGTAAGTTTCAATCAGTTAGAAGGTAGGAGCCGAGCTCGTAGGTTGTAAGTCGCGTATTACGCGCCGCCGTTCTCATCTGCGCAGATTGTCTGGTTGGGGATTTAAAAATAAAATAAGATCAAGTAAATCGAAGTCTTGTGTTTATTATCTAAAAACTACAATGACACAGGGCTTCTGATCAAGAGAAATCCCCAATAGCAGACCAGACCCGAAGTCCCCAAGAAAGTCCAGACCTTAGAAGATTCCAGACCAAGACAAGATGTTATAAGATGTCAGAGACGACCGAACAAAAGAAGTAAGTAAAGAAGTAAAAAAGAGGGTATACAACACTATAACTCTACTATAACTACCAGTACAAAATAAAAAAACACCCTCCGGCCGATGTAAAATAGATTTTTGAAACATATTGCCTGAGGGGTGGGAGTAAAAAATTCAATGTCAGCGAGTTTGTACCTAAGTAAGTAAAATCATCAAATTCATTACAGGATTAAAAAATAAAACAATTTGAAATGTAAACCTTAAATATGTATCAAAATAAAACAAACTATATATAGATATATAATACCAGTCATGTATTTATTAAAACTTGTTTTAAAAACAATGAGGACTGTCTAATGCTGCATGTTCAAATTTGAGTGTATTTATTCTATGTTATGACGATTTTGGGTAATGTGACGTAAGCAGTGACGTAGTTTTTGTTACAGACAAAAACCGGAAGCGAATCTCCATTATTAATAGATTCGTCTGTTTATTATTGTATAATTCATTTATTGTAGTTTATGATGTATTTATGAATCAATTTGTATCAAGGTAAGAATTAAGGGCTAAATTTGCACAAAGGTGTCAAAATTAGATTGACCCAGAAAAAACAGAACCCAAATTATTTATTCATTTTCCCATTAAACTAAACCTAAACCCCAACCTTAACCCTAATCCTAACCCTAACCCTAACTTTAACCCTAAACCCTAACCCTAGACCCCCATAGTTAAAATTAACAGTTTTATTATAAAATTTGTGGGTTCTGTTTTTTCTGGGTCACCTAATTTTGACAACTTTGTGCAAGTTCAGCCGAATTAAGTCAAGTGATACATTTGAAATAAACGTTCCGTTGAAACCAAAAACATCTTTGTTCTTTCTGCGACTGGTACACTCAGCATTTTAAGAAATAAAAAAATAATACCTGAATTTGAAAAAGACTATAATAGTGTTTCCGAAATATGTTGGCATCCTTCCGTCTACGAGAGACGATGGAGTAGTGTCAAGGTTTTTGTTAACTTGAACATAGCCTGGGCGGGTTCATATGAAGGATGAGCTGTTGCCCGTGCAGCAAATCCCCCTCTCCACACTGCCGCTGTGATCCAAAGGAAAGGTAAGGGACCAATGCAGTTTGGCAATGGTAGTGTCGTAGGAGTTATTGGGTAGCACTGGATTTCAGCATCACACCACCTTTAGGGACTCCAGCTCCTGATTTATTTTCAGGGTTTATTCCCTTAGCCTTTCCTTGAAGGCAACAGAGGTTCTGTGTCGGACTTCTTGATGGGTTGCCGACCAAGGCTAAAGAGCCCATTCAGACCCATTTGGGGATTTATCGTGGTGGAAGGGTTGGGTAAATATGCATGTTGCGTTTTTTTTTGTTTTTTTGTTGTATTTTTATCTTTTTAAATTTAAAAATTAAAATTCTGCTAATATGGGATTCTGGTTAATAACATATCAGGGAATTTTTAATTTGATGATTACACAATATTTTTAGTGTGTTATTTGCTTTTTGTGTCGTTGTAAAACAAAACAAACAGAGTTAAGACTCAAACAATTCAGCGACTCTAATAAGAAAATAATTATTTACCTTACGGGTAGGATTTGACACAAGGTCACAAGTATGAGTCATCCAGCGGGGATCGAACTTGCTTTTTAGTAGTAACGGATCTGCGAGATTAGCTTGCTAACCGTTACACCAAGTCAGAAAAGATGGCGGAAATTTCGAAATTTTGACATGTTCAATACATCACGCTATTTTGACGTCATAAAATAAAATGACATAATCTGGATTCTACTACTACTACTACTACTGCTGTTGCTACTGCTGCTGCTATTATTATTATTATTATTATTATTATTATTGTTATAGATGATATACCCTATAGACTAATGTAATGCGCCGACGGTTACTATAAGTAACAGGACAATTATGGCTTGTAGAGTAAGCCAATGCGAGTCAGCTCATAACTCTATTTGTCGGACGTATTTCCCACTTCTCTGTACTGTAATTGTCTACTCTTTTGTTAATACATTTTCCTACATTTGTTACCCGTCATTTTGTTCTTATTTGACCCCATTAAACCCACAACAACTATGATAGCTAGAGGGGGGATAGTTGAATTCGTACCTTTCCCAAAGTTATTAAGTGCGTGAAATGCAAACAGCCTCGTTCAGGAATTGAACTCGGGAGGCCAATTCCACTTCCGACGACGATAACCATTACGCCATTAGCGAAAGGTGCTATACAACTTTGGTTTGTTTTGTTTTTCGGCATATCAACCTCGGTGGGTCATTTAATGCCGACAAAGTTGTGAAATAAATTCATTCTTAATGCATAATACAATTGCTGAACTCATGTTTTTCTATTTAACCATTGATGGGACCCTAACAGGTACTACCACTCCGGGTCAGAGTGGACCAGGAAGCAATGGTGATGAAGGGGTGCTCCACATACCCCAAACCTCCAGAACTGGAACCTCACAATCAGATAGAGTTTAACGTCATTCCCAGGACATGTAGACCCTCAGTCACCGCCTTCTAGCACCCATATGATAAAAAGGGATTGGGGCTTGCCATAAGGGCAATAGGGTTGGGAAAATCATATAGGTGCTAGGGCTTGACGTGACCAGCCGATTGATCGGGGGGGGGGGCTCTCCGACCGCCCGTCTAGCCCAAGATAGGGCCAAAGTGGAGTATTGCAAGTCATGAACTACTCATCCACCTGGGCTCTATCCTTAAGCATCACAGGTTGCCCCAGTCGACAGGGCGGATACAACTTTGTATTATTAGAGTTGCAGCAAAAGTTACCAAAAAAACAAGGTTGGAAACAATGTCCTTGCAGACCTTAACAAATAATTGGGCATGCCTATTTGAAAGGTAAGGGCGTCTCATCGTAGTCTAATTATTAGCAAGATAGTCTCGCAGATCCATTACTACTGAAATGCGATTTCGATCCCCGCTTGATGCTCCATACTAGCGACCTTGTGTCACATCCTACACAGGACGAACGGGTTAGGTAAATACCTACCCATTTCAAGGGAAACATGGCCCCAACAAAAGAACTGCCGACTGAAACAATGTAAACGATCATAAAACTCATTCAGGATTTGAACTCGGGTAGCTGAATCTACTCCCCATGACGAGGACTGTTACACGAAGATTGTATTACGTAGGTACCACCAAATTCCAGTCACGTGATCAGTTTAGGCAATATTGAAGGGAGAAACGGAAATATTTTTGAACTTAAAAAATAAATAATCTTGCAATAAAATAATAACGAACATAAAGAGTTGTTACAAAGAAAAACAGTAATTCAAAGATCAAATTATCCGATTGGGGAAAATTACTCACCGTTATCATGAAAAATAAGTAAAACAGTCCGTTTCTTTTACTACAGGTTCAGTTTTTTTAATTGATATTTTTAGCAGAATTCTATATCCATGGTTCTTTTACTAAAAAACTCCCGTATAGAAACTTATAAAAATCTTCTGATATAATTATTCAGACTCTTATATTTATAGAAAAAAGTAAAAATCGTTTTTTGTCGGTTCATTTTTTTTTTTTTATATTTCATAAAATAAAATGGGGTGGGGTAGACCTCGTAAAAAATATTTCCCCTATATATTTTAGGAAAAAAACTATTTCAGACATATTTTCATCAAAAGGTAAGTAATTATGGAAATTTTGTGAAAATCAGACCATTAATTGATTTTTCATAGAATTTTTAAGAAAGGCTCTAATCGTTACGATTAGAGGCTTTTTGTTTTTGGCAACGTTAAATTTCAATTGATTTATCGGTGCAAAAATGTAAACATTGTTTTTCGTTCATAATTCTCATTATTTCCGTGAGCTGAATTTAAAAAAAAATCATCAGGGGTTTGTTTAATGTTTCTTTCTGAATGGACAAGTTTTTTTTAAAAGATAATATTAACCTTTATGTTATTTAATATATGGGGGGGGGGGTTTAAATTTCACAAGGAAAATTGGTGGTAGTTATTGAACTTTGTATTTGTGTTCATATCAAATGAGTTTGATAAGAAAGTAGTGTAAGGTTGCATTACACAGTTGATAAACAAGTTTATCAATTTCATATCCGGGCGAAAACACCATAAACAAAAGTGGCGTTAGTCTTTAGTTCGAAAATCTGGATAGTGTTTGCTTGTTTGTCCTCTCTAAGCGGCCCAACAGTCTGATGTGGAAATATCAATTATTATATATATATATATATATATATATATATATATTATATATATATATATATCGAATAATGTTTGCCTCTTTTCGGAAAGAGGGTTTGGGAGGCAAACATTATTCCAGTGACGAAGGAAGTGAAATCTGTAGTGAAGAAGTGGCTCAAAGAACAGTCAACATAATTTTACGGGGAAGGGATACGGGGTCTCATTCGTTGGCGAAACATTGCTATTGAGAGAGTGGTGACTATGTGGAGAAGTAGGTATGTGATCCACCGAAGACCAGCTTCATTTTGATGTATGATACATGTTCCTGTGTTGGTAATTATACCTGTCCTAAACAAATGGCATTACTTTTTGACATATATATATATATATATATATATATATATATATATAAATATATATCTATATATATGTCAAAAAGTAATGCCATTATGTTTACGACAGGTATAATCACCAACACAGGAACATGTATCATACATCAAAATGAAGCTGGTCTTTGGTAGATCGCATACCTACTTCTAATTATACCTGTCCTGAAAAAAGTGGCATTACTTTTTGAAATATATATATATATATATATATATATATATATATGTCAAAAGTAATGCCATTATGTTTAGGACAGGTATAATTACCAACATCATATATATATATATAGTCATCCACAGACACGTGTTTCGACTTATCAAGTCTCTTCAGTGTGGCTAGACATTTTGTGAGTTACCTACAGCCGGGCTAGAAATCCGATCGTTTCAGCAGCAGTCGGACAGCTTAACCGCTGGTCTATCGTCACCCACATAATGCGAAGGGGATTTTATATATGCAGTTTAGCGCCAGACTCAGTGGGTGCCTTAATCTTCTCAAGGGATGTAACAGTATTTTCTAGATCCTGGTGATAGGATTGGTTGACAGTCAATCTTAATTGTTTATAAGTTTATGATTGTGATCCATGGTTAAATTGAACTTAACGGACTTAAATTCTACCATCGTATGTAATCCCACCGAAAGAAAATAAAAAAATACCAAAAATCAGAGAATTAACCGAATTTAATGAAATTTTCAGTGTTGATATATTAATAAACAATAGGTATAATGCACTGTATGTAGCTTTCTACTACAAAATGGAGAGGACCCCCTCGCAGACAAGAAAGCAACCGGGAGTGACGGCGTACCAGCAAATATCTTGAAGGTATGGTGCAGCACTGCTTCAACCACTACACAAGCGACTTTGCAGTTGCTGGAAACATGGACACATCCCCCAGGACAAGCGGGACACTACCATCGTCCCCTTATACAGGAACAAAGGTTGATCGGAGCGACTTCAGCATAGCTTGACAAGTCTTGCGCATGTTAAACTGGCGCGTCTGCAGACTTTGCATCTTGCAACTATCCAGGAACACAGTGTGACTTCCGAGCAACCAACAGCAGGAGGGGTGCCGGGAGAGCGGATGCCACTCTGCACCGCACTGACGGACCTAACAAAGGCATCCAGCCTGGCCACCCGAAGCGTTCGCAGTCACTGCACCAGAGATTCCAGATATTGCTATTCAAAATTGTGCCGCTCAACCACTCACGCAGTTGCAGGAAAAAAAAGTGGACTCTACGCCATTGTCTTTAGTAGACGGAAGGATGCCAACAATAATGCACCAGTTATCCGGGTTTTGTCTGTAACAAAAACGACGTCACTGCTTACGTCACATTACCCAAAATCGTCATAACATAGAATAAATACACTCAAAATTTGAACATGCAGCATTAGACAGTCCTCATTGTTTTTTACAACAAGTTTTAATAAATACATGACTGGTATTATATATCTATATATAGTTTGTTTTATTTTAATACATATTTAAAGTTTACATTTCAAATTGTTTAATTTTTTAAATCCTTTAATGAATTTGATGATTTTACTTACTTAGAGTACAAACTCGCTGACATTGGATTTTTTACTCCCACCCCTCAGGCAATATCTATTTTTACATCGCCCGGAGGGTGTTTTTTTTATTTTGTAATAGTTTTATTTAAAAACCTTTACATTCTTTTCAGGTCTGTTATTTTGAACCACGTTACATTCACAATCTGTTTTACACCTCAAAGATACGTTGTTCAAACTAACTGATGGAATCATTTGGATTGAAGTCATGGTAGACCCTTAACACTTTTTCTCTACTACTATTACTAATATTATATATATATATATATATATATATATATATATATATATATATATATATATATGCATATATATATATATGTATATATATAATATGTGTATATATGTATAATATATACATATATATATATGTATATATATATATGTATATATATGTGTGTGTATATATATATATGTATATGTATATATATATATATGTATATGTATATATAAATATATATATATGTATATATATAAATATATATATGTATATATATATGTATATATATATGTATGTATATATATGTATATATATATAGAGAGAGAGAGAGGCGCGTGGGCTAGTGGTTAGAGTCGTGGAAAATAGACTCGTCGATTCGTGTTCAATTCCTAGACGAAGCTGTTGGCATTTCACTTGGCGCTAATACCCTTAGGAAAGGTATGAATCCATATATTCTCCCTCCAGCTATGGGTTAAGTAGCAGGGCAGACTGGGTCCTTCAGCCTTGAGTAGGTAACCAGTCTAGGAGAGGGATAACTCTGAATTCAAAATTCCCTCCAGCTATGGGTTAAATAGTAGGGCAGACTGGACCCTTCAGCCTTGGGTAGGTAACTAGTCAAGGAGAGGGATAACACTGAATTCAAAATTCCTGAGGTCGGTCATTGATTGGGTTTGTGGCAACCCTTGATGCACTAATTCTTTCCTATCGACTGTGCCAAAAAGTGTGGATGGTCCAACACAAGCCTTCACCACTATAAACAAATCACTGTGTGGATGTTCATTATATGAACACTCATACGTCGATCGACGGGAGATTCCATCATATATATATATATATATATATATATAGCATGTGACCTCAGTATAATTGTAATCAAAGACTGTCCTAGTTTTCAGTAAGAGAAAATATCCTTGGAAATCTTTTCCTTCTTTTCACAAAATGCAGACGACAATTTAGTCGGAGCGGTAATGGCGGCCTCAGTTTTGGCTGCTAATTGGTAACTAAGACAAAATCGCCGAAACGTGATAAGCTGCGCCGAACATTAATCATGGCCGCTTGTTGTCTGAAAGAGGGTGACCCAACCATCTACATCGATCCGGCTTCCTCCTTGATTTTTTCAATCCGTTGAACAATTGCATCATTATTGATTGGAAAGAGAGAGAGAGAGAGAGAGAGAGAGAGAGAGAGAGAGAGAGAGAGAGAGAGAGAGAGGGAGGGGGGAAATAACTTCCGTTAACACATACGGTCGCTTGGCGAGTCCCGGGAATATTCCCGGTGCTGATTGGTTGATTTTAATGTCTGTGTGTCTGCAAGTACAAAATAGGTGCCAAGGAGCTGGTGCCTGGGAAAATGGTCACGTGATACAGAAGATGCCCGGATATTTGAATCTTCTAATACAAGTAAACTTAATATATATATATATATATATATATATATATATATATATATATATATATATATATATATATAAATGATAGAGCTGTTTATATCTATCTATCTATCTATCTATCTCTATATATAACAGGTTTATCACTGATACTGAGCACACACACACCCACATATATATATATATATATATATATATATTGGGTATAAAAAGGCCTTACAATGAGTATCGTAGTTATGGACCATTTCCACTCGTGGGTATCTAGGGCTCACGGAGCTTCTTTGCCCTGTTTACACTAATTAAACATTGAGCTCTCATACGGAACCTGAACTCAACAACAAATTACTGGTAGAGAATAGGACCAACCTAGAATCACCTCGCACCAAGAAACCTGGTACCCCAACAAAGTATATATATATATATATATATATATATATAT
>CM042161.1:3135659-3188159 GCA_023376005.1 Doryteuthis pealeii | reverse complement strand
CTATTTTGTCTTGTTAAAATGTGATTTTAAAAAAAAAGGGAAAAAAATGTCTATGAAAAATTAATTTCGGCAGTAATACGATTATTCCAGTTTAAAAAAAAAGTTTTAACTTTTTTTCAATTGGATATTTGTTTTAAAATCAAAAATGTTACTATAAAAATGCATTGGAAACATCAACTATCTGGACTTGTCGATAAAAATGCATTGGAAATGTTTTTTTACTATAAAAATGCATAGGAAATTATTCTTACTATAAAAATGCATTGGAAATGATTTTGTTATCGGAAATTTTTACTATAAAAAATCATTGGAAAAGTTTTTTACTATGAGAATACATTGGAAATGTTTTTTACTATAAAAATGCATTGGAAACTATTTTTTACTATAAAAATGCATTGGAAATTATTTTTTACTATAGAAATGAATTAGAAATTATTTTTTACTATAAAAATGCATTGGAAATTGTTCTTACTATAAAAATGCATTGGATATTATTCTTACTATAAAAATGAATTGGAAATTATTTTTACAATAAAAATGAATTGGAAATTATTTTTACTATAAAAATGAATTGGAAATTATTCTTACTATAAAAATGCATTGGAAATTATTTTTACTATCAAAATAAATTGGAAATTATTTCACTATAAAAATGCATTGGAAAGAATTTTATCATAAAAATGCATTTAAAAGGTTTGTTTTTTAATATAGAAATTCATTACCCAATCATTTTACTATAGTAAGTCATTTATTGTCACATCATCTCAACAGTTAGAAAAGGCGTGTATCTTTAGATACAGGTTGATTACAAAATAAATTCTTGCCAAGACTAAAGATTGCACTTTTTTTTAAAGCTATCCAACGGCCCGCGTATCCAATGAGAACCGCGAAAAAGGAACACAGACACTGTCCGCCATGTTCTTCTTGATCGGCCATTTTGTTTTTCTTCAGCGCCTCCTCGTACATACATCATAATGCAATTGCACTAGTTAAATTTTCTAACACATAGAACATGATAATTACATAGGTGAATATTCAATTTTGGTCTGGTCATAAGTATCACGTTGGTTTTGTAAACTGCAAACCAGGAGGGATTTTTGGTTTCATTTGCTAAATAATGTTACGGAAGAATTCGGCTGTTATTTAAAAAAATATTTGGAATTTATCAAAATTTTCATCTACAACATTCGCCAAGATGTAGGCGTCAGTAGTGTATTCTGATTAGTTTAGAAAAAGAAAATAACTTTAATTGAATTTTAAAAAAAATTATAATTAAAAAATAAATTAAAAAATGACTTTTTCAAAAATTAAAAAAAGCTCAATTACATACAACGTAGGTATTTTAATTTATCAAAATTTTCATCAACAACATTCGCCAAGATGTAGGCGTCAGTAGTGTATTCTGGTTAGTTTAGAAAAAGAAAAAAAATAGAATTTTCAAAAAATTAAATTAAAAATAAATTATAATTTAAAAATGAATTAAAAAGGGACTTTTTCACAAATTAAAAAAGCTCAATTACATACGCAGTGGTTTAATATACAACGTAGGTATTTTGATAAAATCAAAGAAACAAAAAGGATCCAAATTTCAGGGACTTATATCTATGTAGGTAGAATTGAATTTCGGCTGTAACCCGGTTATTAAAAATACTTCGGACCATATGACCTTTAGGCACCCCTTTTGCGATCTCGATTCATAAGGACATTTTTTTCATTTACACCGTCAAAATCCGGTTGTTTGTTAGGGGTTAGGGATTAGGGTTAGGGGTTAGTTTTATAATTAAAAAAACCTCTAAAAATCATCTGTTAACAAACAACCGGATTTTGACGTTGTAAATGAAAAAATGTCCGTATGAAACGAGATCGCAAAAAGGGTGCCTAAAGGTCATATGGTCCAGAAAGTTATATCTCGAGTGTCGATAATTACACAAATCTACGTGGAACAGACAATAAAAAATTCCATTTCGGCTATAATATGGTTATTCAATATTTTAGATGTCACAATAACGTGTGACATTGGAGCAATATAGTGTATATACTATATTGCTTTATTTAGTGGGTCTATTTATTGTATTGAGAACTTTCGTACATTTAACTTAGGCAACTCTTACAATATTATTTGGACCCATTTTAATAGTGCCGACTGATTATTTTCAGGAGGTACATATGATTTGGTCTTTTCTTTTTTTTAATGAATTCTTTTTCTCCAGGTGAAAATTTGTATTGTGTAATTACAGACTATAAAGCCGAGAGTTTTTTTTTATACTGTCAGAATTTAGAAATATATATATATATATATATATATATATATATATATATATATATATATATATATATGTGTGTGTGTGTGTGTGTGTGTGTGTGTGTGTGTGTGTATTTGGGCAGCATTCTTTCATTTATACATGTAGAATTAAACAAAAGACACATCTCCTGTTTAACAATTTTATTTTTTTATCTTTTCTAATTTTCTGGCCAACTTTTTAATGTTTGGGTGGAATTGGTGGATAAGTCCACCAAAGTTCAAGTCCCGAGTTGGCCAGAAAATTAGAAAAGATAAAAAATAAAATTGTTAAACAGGGGATGTGCCTTTTGTTTAATTCTACATATAATATACACACACACACACACACACACACACACACACACACACATATATATATATATATATATATATATATATATATATTTGTTCTAAACTCAAACATTAAGTTATTGGTGCTACTTTTGTATGCGATCTACGACTAAAGAAATTGATTTGGTATGCGATTTACCCAACCTTAACCCTAACCCTAATTTACTTCATTTTAATTTCTTTTAATAATAAATAACTAATTTTTATTATCTATTTTTCATTTTTGGTTGATGTATATTTACTTTGCCTATGTATTTAATAAATCATTTGTATACTTTTAATCTTTAAAAAAATAAATATATAAAAGTATAATAATGTTTTACTCAAGCCATGATAAACAGATACTTGGTTAATGAAATGTAATGCTTTTTATACGTAAAAAGGTAAAGTTTATACCTAATGTCGGTATCAGCCAGACAGGGAGGTAGTCTATCCGATTCTCACTAGTGCTAGACCAAGGAGATTGTTTCGGCGTCTGAGGTGTAGCACCACACCTACCACCAGCTCCTCGCTTTACCGCACAGATCCCTGTGATACTCATACGCTGAGGGCCCGTATCGAACACGGAACCGTGTGGTTCCAAGTCGGACGCTCTACCGACTGAGCTACTTCCATATTTTCTGCATTAAAAATGTTTTTTGGCGGGAGTAAAAATCCAACATTATATGAGTAAGTGTTAACAGTGCAAGGTGTTTGACATGTTGATAAACAAATCGTATATTCAGATCACATGCTAAAATGAAATTTGAGTTTTGTAGATGTGTTACCATTTAGATCACATACCAAAGCAGCACCAAACAATTTATAGTTGCATCATCTCAGAAGTGGGCAAAAAAAGTTTATCCTTCAATACAGGGCGATTACAAAAACAAATTGCTGCCAGAACTGAAAACTAAAGATTGCACTTTTTTGGAACGCTATCCAACGGACAACTTGTCTGAGGAGAGCCACGAACAAGGAAGTCTTAAAAAGGCACTCACCCCCTGGAACACTGACTATCTATCACACACACACACGTACACACACACACACACACACACACACACACACATATATATATATATATATATATATATATATATGTGCTGTTAAAGTGAAAACATTTTATAACTTAGCTGATATTGAACAATATTTCGATTTTATGAAAATCGTCATCAGAGCTTGTTTATAATCCGTGCTGTTATGAGCGGAAACGAAAGTCATAATATAAGAAGTCATGTGACTTTCGTTTCCGCTCATAACAACACGGATTATAAACAAGCTCTGATGACGATTTTCATAAAATCGAAATATTGTTCAATATCAGCTAAGTTATAAAATGTTTTCACTTTAACAGCATTTTGTGGTGTTTTCATATCTTTTTATATATACTCATATATATATATATATATATATATATATATATATATATATATATATATATTTCTAGCTTAGCAAAACTGACAAACGTTTCATTTTAAAGGAGAGAAACAAAATACACACACCATTAAAAACAGATTCTTAGTTTTATCATTTGATTGTCAAATTGTTACGACCGTTCTTGTTACATCAACATAATTTCTTCAATGCAGATATTCAAGTGTATTGAATATTATGGAAATGAAGAAATGCTTAGAAGGAAAAATAGGATAATGTTAATCTATATAAAGATCCCATATTTGCCTCTCAAACCCTCTTTCATTAGGCAAATATTAATCCAGTGATTTGAATATAATTGATATTATTGTATTTGAGATATTACCGTATTGATAATATTATATTTGAAATATTATTGTATTTGAAAGATTATTGTATTTGAGATATTACCGTATTGATATTATTGTATTTGAAATATTATTGTATTTGAGATATTACCGTATTAATATTATTGTATCTGAAATATTATTGTATTTGAGATATTACCGTATTGATATTATTGTATTTGAAATATAATTGTATTTGAGATATTATCGTATTGATATTATTGTATTTGAAATATTATTGTATTTGAAATATTATTGTATTTGAGATATTACCGTATTGATAATATTATATTTGAAAGATTATTGTATTTGAGATATTACCGTATTGATATTATTGTATTTGAAATATTATTGTATTTGAAATATCATTGTATTTGAGATATTACCGTATTGATATTATTGTATTTGAAATATTATTGTATTTGAAATATCATTGTATCTGATATTACCGTATTGATATTATTGTATTTGAAATATTATTGTATTTGAGATATTGGCGTATTGATATTATTGTATTTGAAATATTATTGTATTTGAGATATTACCGTATTGATATTATTGTATTTGAATATTATTGTATTGAGATATTCCGTATTGATATTTTGTATTTGAAATATTATTGTATTTGAGATATTACGTATTGATATTATTGTATTTGAAATATTATTGTATTGAGATATTACGTATTGATATTATTGTATTGAAATATTATTGTATTTGAGATATTACGTATTGATATTATTGTATTTGATATTTGAGATATTACCGTATTGATATTATTGTATTTGAAATATTATTGTATTTGAGATATTACCGTATTGATATTATTGTATTTGATATTTGATATTATTGTATTTGAAATATTATTGTATTTGAGATATTACCGTATAGATATTATTGTATTTGAAATATTATTATTTGAGATATTACCGTATAGATATTATTGTATTTGAAATATTATTGTATTTGAGATATTACCGTATTGATATTATTGTATTTGGAATATTATTGTATTTGAAATATTACCGTATTGATATTATTGTATACGTATTGATATTATTGTATTTGAAATATTATTGTATTTGATATATTATTGTATTGATATTATTGTATTTAAAATATAATTAGAACAAATATTTCTGCAATTGAATTATGTTGTGTAACAGTTTTTAAACGTTTTGTGACGAATTTTATATACATGGAACACGTTTCACTAAACAAGTTTAGATGTATTATTTTGATTTTTCGAACTGTTGTCCTCATCTTTATCGTGATATATATAAATATAACGTTTCGGTCATTGTATCCTCCGATCTTTTTCAAGTGTACCTTGTCTATCCGAACATAGCAATGATTAAAATTGGAAAATCATTTTGAATGGTTTGTCTGTTAAGTAAACAAGACATTGAAGTACTTAACGAAGATCTCACTCAAATAATGACGTCATTGTTTTTTTCATGGCCATCAATCTGAGAAGTCTCACGATCATTCAGAAAAAAAAAGAAGGTAGGATGATACAACGGCCGGAACGTTATATAATATATAATATAGTACAAATATATATAAATGATTTGACATTGCCAGCATTTCTTAACAGCTGCGTTGTCTTGACGAAAAGTAGCTAACATGCGGCTTAGAAACCAATGGTAACAATTGCACCTTAATCCTAGAAACATCGCGATCATTCAAAAAAAAAAAAGTCCGGGGGAAACAACGTCCGAAACGTATATCACGATAAAGATGAGGACAAGTGTCCGAAAAATCAAAATAATACGTATCAAGCCTCATCTAAAAAATTCAGACAAACAAGTTTAGATGCAGGTTATCTTTTTTTCACAGCTTTCACTTTTCTTTCTCCAATTCTCTTTTTCTTTCTTTCTTTTTGTTACGGTATATAGTTGTTTCAACTTCCGGTGTCTTTAGATCGTGAATTCAATAGGCAAATCACAATCCTGCATCTTTTCATCCCAAATCTTATCATAATCTTCATTCTGAGCCACGGTGAACCAGTTTTTCCAATCTCCCACCTGACCTGGAACGGAAAAAGATAAATAAAATAAAATAAGGTCTAATAGAATAGAAAAATACAATCAATTTTTTATTATTTGGATTTTTCAGACTGTAGTCCTCATCTTTATTATTATTGTTGTGGGTTTTTTAAGGGTCAAAAATAAGACAAACGACGGGTGAAAATGGATACAAATGTATTGAACAAAAATGGGTAGAAATTACAGAAAAGAAAGTGGAGTTGCGTCTGACCATACAGTTGCGAACTGAATCCCGTTGCTTGTTGTATTTACATGTTTCCCACTATTACACGATATGGCACAAGGCCGTTTTATGTGGGCACTATCCACAAGCCGAGACTCATGGGTGGCAGATAGAAAAATTGCGTCGATCTCGTTGGCATTCCCCCTTAAGGGGGCGCCTGGGATCGACGCTATTAACCAAATGCAACCGGTCCAGTGGCCGAAGCACACTGGACTAGCAAGCCTACGCGAGTAAGCTTAGTCGCAACTCGCGTTGCTTGTGTCCCAAGCCACAATTGTCCCTGCTACTTATAGTAGTCGTCGGCGCAGTCCATTTATGTACATAGGTTATATCCCCTATAACAATTATATATACAATGTATCGGCCGAATCCTCTTGTCGAACTCAGGAGCCTTCATGTCGTAATCGGGAACCTTCACGAAACTTCGAACCGACACCCTTTATTCAATCTTATTGTGTGAGCGGACTCATAGAAGTACACATATATATAAATGATTTGACATTCCCAGCATTTCTTAACAGCTGCGTTGTCTTGACGAAAAGTAGCTAACATGCAGCTTGGAAACCAATGGTAACAATTGCACCTTAAATGTATTGTACACTATAATGAATATATATATGAATTCTCTTACCTTTCCGGTAAAATGACATATTCTCTCTAAATTCAAAAGGCAACAGATTGTGTTTTTCTTCCTTCATCTTCTTGAAGCTGCACAAATGACCGATGCTCTGACAGAGTTCAGGTGTGCTTGGCACTTCCAGGAAGACTGCCATTTTCTCAATCAGGCTAGGAAGATCCTACAAAGCAAAAGACAGGATTTGGACCATTTCACAAGTATGTTAGTTGGATTTTACGACACTTCAACCCATGTTGGGTTATTTTATACCAAAGACGTTTTTGTTTCTCTGAATGTTTGAGATGAGGCTTGATGATTAGTATTATCTGCGTTATTCGGACTATTGTCACCATCTTTATTGTTATTTGTACAACGTTTCGGCCGATATGCCCTCCGGCCTTCTTCAGGTATTTCTTGTCGGACCAAAAGTAACCCCTGGTGTCCGGTGTAAATGCCCCTTGGAATTTTCATCAGAGTCAATTTGGCCGGGTTGTAACCCGGGTGTAACCTGGGTGTACCATAATAAGGTGAGAGCCAGGAATGTAACCTGACATGTAAATTAACACGGAAAAGTTTTATAAGGAAAATAAGAATTGCGTGTTAGATTAGAATGGAAAATCTTAAGGATGAATCATCATAAGGCCGCATAGCATTGTTTCTATTGGACGAGCCATGAGACGTAGGAGAGAAGAGGAGTGAGATGTGAGAGTGTGGCCAAGTCTGGTACAATGCTCTGAGATAGCAAGACATGGGCTTTTGATCTCGGCACTTACAATGCACTGAGAGAGCCAGACGGGGCGGCCTAAAGTCGGTATCAACCAGTCAACCAGGGAATTTATCCCCTTTTCAGTAGCACTAGACCAAGGAGATTGTCTTTGGCATCTGAGGTGGAGCGCCACACGTACCATCAGCTCCTTACTCGGTGACATGTAAATTAGCATGGAAAAGGTTTTATAAGGAAAATAAGAATTACGTGTTAGATTAGAATGGAAAATTTTAAGGATGAATCATCATAATGCCACATAGCATTGTTTCTATTGGGTGAGAATGTGAGAGAGTCTGGCACGATTTGTTGAGAGAGCCAGATGCGCTCTCGACAGTTGTGACTTTGGGGAAAATAAAAATCTTATGAGAAAAATAAGTAGCCTTGTGTTATTACTAAAAACTATAAATGACACAATGCAAGATATCGCTCAGCACCTCAAGTTGGTTTCCAGACTCCAAACAACAAGGAATTGTCAGCCAACTGAGCATCAGCCCAGCAACCAAGATTCGAGCCTCTCCAATGTGGTACCTGTCCAGAGATAACTATACAAGTATCATTTCTATATCAACACATTATCATTCTATTTGAAAATAGAGAGCGTAACGTAACACCTGGATGCCAAACATGTTCGCCTTGGTGAGGAGGGGTTGGACTTTAGAACGTAGGTAGTGACGATCAAGGACCAAGATTACCAAGGTTAATAATTACCTGAGCTGAACGAGTATAATTATGCGAAAGTGTGACGTACCTCTGAACTTGTTGGGGAATAGTTTTGAGGCGAGCAAAAGTTACCAGTAGCTTCTTTTTACGCATGACTGATCATTCAATTAGGGCTTCAGCGGGTTTATTAAAAAATACAAAGGAAAAATACTCACCCGTTTCGCTTCCTCATAAGTCACCCAGAGGGCATTTTGTCGGCCTTTGCACCATTCCCACCAAACTTTATTATATTCAAACCAGTCTCCATTGGGAACTAAATAATAATAATAATAATAATAATAATAATAATAAAATTCACAGAGAATTATGCAAAAACTAAATTTTGACCATACAACAAAATGGTATATGTATAAACCAGAATTTGTTCTTGAGAATGAAACGCATAAAATTCTCTGGATTTTGAGATAAAGACGGATCACCTTATCTCAACCAGATGACCAGACCTAGTATTGATTCACAAAAAAGAAAAAAGAAAAATAAAGAATTTATCAATTGGTGGATTTTGCAGACCCAGCAAATCATAGGGTGAAATGAAAGAAAACGAAAAGATAGACAAATACCTAGACCTCGCAAGGGAACTGAAACGAAAACGTGGAAGATGAGGGTGAAAGTGATATGAACAGTAGTTCGGTTACTTGGAACGGTCCTCAAGAACTTAGAAAAAGACATGAGGAACTGAAAATCAATGGAAGAATTGAGACCATACACACAACAACATTGTTAAAATCAGCTGGAATACTCCGGAGAGTTCTAGAGACCTGAGGAGATTTGTTGGCACTCAAACTCCAGTGAAAGACCATCAGCTAACTTTAACAGATTTGAATTCAGAGTTGTCCTTCTCCTAGACAGGTTACTTAGCCAAAGCTGAAGAAGAACAAGAACAAGAACAAGAACAAGAAGAACAAGAACAAGAACAAGAACAAGAAGAACAAGAACAAGAAGAACAAGAACAAGAACAGAAGAAGAAGAATACTTTGACCTTGCCAGAGAACTGAAAAAACTGTGAAACATGAAGCTAAAGGTTGTGCTAATATTAATCGGTGCACTTGGAATATGCCAATGGGTTTAGGAAAGGGTCAGTGTGAATTATAAACCAGAGGAAGAATCAAGCCCATCCAAACAACAGCACTGTTAAGATCAGTTAGAATACCAGAAGAGTCCTGGAGACCCGCTGAGACTTACTGTCACACAGCCTCCAGTAACAGTCCACAAATTCAGATTGGTGTGAAAACATCTCAAGGAATGAAATAATAATAATAATAATAATAATAATAATATAATAATAATAATAATTTGCCAGAGAATTCGGAAAACTGTGGAACATGAAGGTGAAGGTTGTACCAATTCTAATTGGTGCCCTTGGAACGGTTCCCAAGGGCCTGGAAAAAAATCTGGGTAAATTGGAAATCAGAGGAAGAATCGAGATCATGCAGATTACGGCATTATTAATATCAGCTAGAATACTCAGAAGAACCCTGGAGACCTGAGGAGACTTGCTGTCACTCAGCCTCCAGTAAACCACCGGCTACGGAAGGTGAGAAAAACTCAATAATCTTATATATAATGGAGATAGATTGCATTTCTGTCTGAAGCCGAAACTACGTCACGGCTTACGTCAGAGATTCCACAATAATCTAAAGGATTTATTAATGAGAACCTAATTTATAATCAATAGAGTTTATTTATAAAACTTAAGTGAGATAATTAGTTTATATACACTATGAAGTTGTCGTTGTAACATTCGATGGTCTTGTAATTATAATAAATAAAGGTTTGATTTGGTTTGTTTGTTTAATGAGACATCAACATTCGTAAGTTATTTAATGCCAAAGCATAGAAGAACATTAGTGGTACTATTTAACCCGGGTTAGCTCAGTCGGTAGAGCGTTCGGCTAGAATCCATGATGTTCCTAGTTCGATACCGGCCCTCGCCAACTCAGCGTATGAGTAGCTGATGGTAGGTGTGGCGCTCCACCTCACTCTAAAATAATATCCTTGGTCTAGCGCTAGTGAAAAGGGGATAGACTACCTCGCTGATACCGAATTTACGCCCCCCCCCGACCACTTATATTATTTATGGTTTTCTGATTTCTTAACTTTATTTTATCCGGAGAGCGGGCATTGTAAAACAAAAATATATCTAAATTATTTTCCCGATAAAAAGTAAATCGAAAGAGACAGGGTGCACGGGGTGAAAATTGTTTTGAAATTTGAGTTTGTGTTTTGTAAAAATATATTGTAAAAATTCAATAGAAAAAAAAATTGTCTAAGTTCTTATTTGTAAATATCTAAGGAATTACGTTTTTACGCCTGTAACCGTCAAGGAATAATATAGCGTAAATAAGGGCAGGAATTCGGGACGACAAAATGTTGGGTAATTTATGAGAAGTGCGTCCCTGTCTCCTGCCTCAGAAATTGCTACCCGGTGACTATTAAAATAACGTCCCGAGCTATGCCATCACGGGTGTGTTACTTGAAAGAAAACAACCAACTTAGGGCGTTAAATGTATTTTAGGTGGGCCTTCTCTTTTTTGTCGTAATTCTTATTTATTTATCGTAATTTGTCGTAATTCTTGTTCATTTATAGAAATTTGTCGCAATTCTTGTTTATTTAAACTAAAAACAAGACATTAAACAAACATGAATAAAAGAAAATCTTAGTATTTAAAGTAATATAGATAAATATGAACAAATTAAGATAGATAGATAGATAGATAGATATGAAGATGGACATAGCTCGGGACGTTATTTTAATAGTCACCGGGTAGCAATTTCTGAGGCAGGAGACCGGGACGCACTTCCTCATAAATTACCAAATGTTGTAGCGATTGTCTTCCTTTGTTGGTTTGGTTTGTTTTGTTTTGTTTTACGGCATATCAACCTGTGGGTCATTTAATGCCGATAAAGTTTTGAAATAAATCAATTCTTAATGGATAGTACAATTTTTTTATAAATACATTTTTCTATTTAACCCATAGATGGGACCCTAACAGGTACTACCACTCCTGGTCAGAGTGGACCAGGGAGCAATGGTGATGAAGGGGTGCTCCACATTCCCAAAAACCTCCAAAACTGGAACCTCACCATCAGATAGAGTTTAACGTCATTCCCAGGACATGTAGACCTGCAACCACCGCCTTCTAGCACCCATATGATAAAAAGGGGTTGGGGCTTGCCATAAGGGCAATAGGGTTGTGAAAATCATATAGGTGCTAGGGCTTGATGTGACCAGCCGATTGATCGGAGGGGGCCTCTCCGACCGCCCGTCTAACCCAAGATAGGGCCAAAGTGGAGTATTGCATGTCATGGTCTGCTCACCCACCTTGGCTCTATCCTTAAGCATCACGGGTCGCCACTCACGGCCAACAGTTGGCCTCATTGGGGGAGTCTTACCCCTCTGCAGAGGTGCAGTCGGTGCATTCTAACGCCAGGGCGGTCCTTTGTTGGGATGGAGTTGAAAGTGGAACAGGGTTATATACTCGCTAAAGGGCGTACACATCTGGCTATCTAAACTAAGCTCGGAAAATCTCTCTCTCTCTCTCTCTCTCTATCTCTCTCTCTCTCTCTCTCTCTCTCTCTTCCTCTTTCTTTCATTTGGAATCCACAAAGACGCACTAGGCAAGTTGTGTCTGTCCGTTAAACAATGGGTTATATATATTTACCAACCCCTCCGCACGAGCAGGATGCGACACAAGGTCAATTTCTTAACAATGGGTTATACACGTGTATGTACGTCGCCCCTTTCTACACCATATGACTCCACTGAAGTCATATGCACAAGTTGCGCCTATACAGTAGCTATTCAACACAGTAAGTGACTACTTTTATTTTCCATTTAGTAGCCTCAAGATTATCTACAAAGACTCTTTTCCTTAGGAGCTGTTTTGTATTTGTATTGTTGTTAAATGTGCTCAGACAATAAAGTCTATATTTGTTAAGTACCTCTTTGTTGTAAGTTGTGTATATTCCCCTACGTTCTGGATGCTTCTCTGAGGCCTCCAAACATATTACAAGTAGTGAATTTGGCCACGGAAGCAAATGCAACCTTTAATTCTTATAATGTTAACAGGCCCAAACAGAAAACATTGCTAGAAAATAAGACTCACAAAGATATTGATTCATGTAAATATCAAAGTTGACAGGTTTTTTTTCTGTTTTTTCCCTTTCACTTACTATCAATTGGTCCCAGCTATCAATGACATTTCACTTTGTTCACTAACTGAGCCGTTTGACATTTTGCGATCGTAGCATCAATTTTTTTCTTTAAGAATTTAAAAATATATCTACATTGGTCCAATTAATTAAAGGTTACCTCAAAATGGCCCAGCAAAATATGGGCCGGTTTAGTAAAGCCGATAGAGCATCCGCCTCAAAACCACAAGGTTCCAGGATCGATACCAGCCCTCTCCAACACAGCGCTTGTGTAACATGGCTTTGAATTGTACGGTAAAGTGGAAGCTGGTGGTAGGTGTTGTGCTTCAGTTCAGACGCAAAAACAATCTCCGAGGTAGAGCATACGCCTCGAAACCAAATCAGTATATTGGAGTGCAATAGCTTTGATTTGTACGGTAAAGTGGGAAGTTGATGGCATGTGTTGCGCTTCAGTTCAGACGCAAAAACAATCTCCAGGATCTAGCGCTAGTGGAAGTTGGATCGACTCCCTCGCAGTCTAGCTGATACCGGCAAAAGGCTACTCTATCCTTAGTATATATAAAACTACCTGATGTAGCCGGCTACGCCGACCGGGGATGTTTCCGTGGCGTAGTGAGCACCAGGCGGAACTGCAACACTGTAGGAAGCAAGTTCGAACTCCAGTCTCTCCAGTCTTTCTCTTTCAGTAATATATTTGGGAAAATTATGAACCTCTTCATCCTCCCAGCTATGCATTGCTATTACTTCCAGGTCCACTTTGACTCTGTGTGGTAGTATATGTTAGGGTATCATCTATAGGTTAAATAGATCTAAATAAGTTTTAAAAAGTGTTAAAAATCCTGTCGTCCGGGGCCTTAGAATACACCGACTGCACTTCTTCAGAGGGGTAAGGCCCTTCTCCTATAGAACCACCTGTTGGCCGTGGGTGGCAACCGGTGAGGCTTAAGGACGGAATCCTGGTGGATGAGCAATCAATGACATGCAACACTACACTTAGACCTGTACTTAGGCTAGACGGGCGGTTGGAGATGCCCCTCCTATAAATCGGCTGGCCATGTCAAGCCCTAGCACCTATATAAAAGCCCCAAACCTATTGCCCTTATGGAAAGTCCCAATCCTTTTTATCATATGAGTGCTAGAAGGCGGTGACTGAGAGTCTTCATGTCCTGTGAATGACGTTAAACTCTATCTGATAGTGAGGTTCCAGTTCTGGAGGCTTCGGAAGTGTGGAGCAGCCTTTCATCGCCATTGCTTCCAGGTCCACTCTGATCCGGAGTGGTAGTACCTGTTAGGGTCCTATCTATGGGTTAAATAGAAAGTTTGTTTACAAAACAAAATTGAATTTAAAAAAAATTCTTCTTAACTATCGCAACGAATCTTTCAAAACATTTCCGGCATTAAATGGCCCACCGAGGTTGATATGTCGTAAAACAAAACAAACAAAAACATGAAATAACCCAACAAGGGTTGACAATCCAACCAACCAACCAACCAACCAACCAACCAACCACGAATAATTACTGTCAGAATAAAAGACTTTAGAATCTAACGAACTCTTGATTCAAAAATATTCTAACTACAGTACGTACATAATTCATTGACTATCCATAAATTATGTAACAATAACCCAAGAGTTGACATACCATAAAACCCCAACCAACCAACTTCGGAGATCAAGCGAATGTCACTAATTGTCAATCATCGGCAATGGTAACTTTCCACTGATCCCCGTTATTTTTTAATCTAACAAACACTTGATTCAAAAATATTCTAACTACAGTACGTACATAATTCATTAACTATCCATGAATTATGTAACAATAACCCAAGGGTTGACATACCATAAACCCAACCAACCAACCAATCACGAATAATTACTGTCAGAATAAAAGACTTTATAATCTAACGAACTCTTGATTCAAAAATATTCTAACTACAGTACGTACATAATTCATTGACTATCCATGAATTATGTAACAATAACATACCATAAAACCAACCAACTAACCAACCAATCACGAATAATTGCGGTCAGAAAAAAAGAAAAGATAAGAAAGAAAGAAATACTCACCGTTCCCCACTCGGTAGAGGTCATAAAAAGCGGGAAATTTTCCCTCGTAATCCGTTTCTAAATCGGCCACATTGTGGTTGTACCATGACACGGCAATGTCCTTAGGATTCCGCGAAATAAGGATGATCTTGTTGTTCTGTAAGATGGTCTCGGGCACCTGCTCTTTAAAGATGTGGCTATTGAGGATGCGCGGGGACTCTAACTTCTCCAATGTTTCCGCGTCGCTGCATTCCAACATGTAATGCTCTTTTTCAACTTTTATGCGTTCTGCCTTGCCACGCAGTAACATACCCACCACCTCCCAGAGCCAGTGCGTCCCTGTAAAGAAAAGAAAAAAACAGAAGTAGAATAAGTCACAATTGAAATAGTGTGGTTTCTTGACTTACGAGTAACCTACTCTTGATTCTTGATTTAACACAATTTTCAAGTGCATTGATTTTTGTGGAGAAGATTTTTTAAAATTTTATTTCGAAAAAAAAAATAAAAAGATTACGTAATGTTGAGGGATTGTGGATTGCTTTTTGTCATGTTGAGATGCTTCCAAAATAGTTTACATGGCATCATCATCATCATCATCATTATCATCATCATCATCATTATCACGTTTGAACTGGGACATAACGCCGCGAAAGCAACCACAAAACGTCTTCGGTGTAAAATAACCCAACAAGGGTTGACATGCCGTAAAATTCAACCAACCAACCCACAAAAATGAATAAAACAAAACGTCTTCAGCATAAAATAACCCAATAAGGGTTGACATGCCGTAAAATTCAACCAACCAACCAACCAACCAACCAACCAACAAGAATGAATAAAACAAAACATCTTCAGCATAAAATAACCCAACAAGGGTTGACATACCGTAAAATTCAACCAACCAACAAGAATGAATAAAACAAACGTACTCAGCATAAAATAACCCAACAAGGGTTGACATGCCGTCAAATTCAACCAACCAACCAACAAAAATGAATAAAACAAACCGTCTTCAGCATAAAATAACCCAACAAGGGTTGACATACCGTAAAATTCAACCAACCAACAAGAATGAATAAAACAAAACGTCTTCAGCCTAAAATAACCCAACAAGGGTTGACATACCGTAAGATTCAATCAACCAGCCAACCAACCAACAAGAATGAATAAAACAAACCGTCTTCAGCATAAAATAACCCAACAAGGGTTGACATACCGTAAAATTCAACCAACCAACCAACCAAAGGGAATGAATAAAACAGAACGTCTTCGGCATAAAATAACCCAACAAGGGTTGACATACCATAAAATTCAATCAACCAACCAGCCAAAGGGAATGAATAAAACAAAACGTCTTCAGCATAAAATAACCCAACAAGGGTTGACATACCGTAAAATTCAATAAACCAACCAACCAACCAACAAGAATGAATAAAACAGAACGTCTTCAGCATAAAATAACCCAACAAGGGTTGACATACCGTAAAATTCAACCAACCAACCAACCAACCAACAAGAATGAATAAAAAACGTATTCAGCATAAAATAACCCAACAAGGGTTGACATACCGTAAAATTCAACCAACCAACAAGAATGAATAAAACAAAACGTATTCAGCATAAAATAACCCAACAAGGGTTGACATACCGTAAAATTCAACCAACCAACAAACCAACCAACCAGCATCAGCAGTATCACCGGAGCCATTTTTCCCTTTCTTTATTCAAAAGTCCTCTACCAAATCTCACCAACCAACCAACCAACAGAAGGACCTGACATGTCGGAGATTAAATGTAACTCAAGTGGTTTCAGCCGTTAGCCGAGAATTTCAAGTGTGGGTCAAAGAAGGTAGAAGTGTGGAGTTTTCTTTTTTCCAGAATCGACCTCTGCTGATTGGCTGGACCGATGGAGTCTGGAAATAGTGGGAGAAGCCGAAGAAGAGTGAAGTGTTCAGAAGACACCGGAAGATTGCGTAGTATCGGCATTCCTCTGACTGGTGGCTGTTGTGCCGGATGTCTTTCAATGTTTGCCTTCTTTTAGAGTGACACCGGAACATGTCTTGGAATCAGCAAGTGTTTGAGACACTTTCACAAATAATTATTGATAGATAACACTTGGTCTGACACATACATTGCACACACACACACACACATACACACACACACACACTCACACACACACACACACACATACATACACATACACATACACATACACATACATACATAAATACATACATAAACACGCATGCTCACATACATATGGTATGAGATAGAAGAGAGATAAAAGAAAAGAAGAGAGATAGCTACAGATACAGATTCGCATTCAGAGAGAGAGAGAGAGAGAGAGAGAGAGAGAGAGAGAGAGAGAGAGAGTCATATTCACACTTACGCATATATTGTGAAAGAAAAACAGAGTGAGAGGTCATCCCATTTACAGACACAGAATTACACTCACACACACACACACACACACACACACAGAGAGAGAGAGAGAGAGAGAGAGAGAGAGAGAGAGAGCGATAATCACGTACATATGCATACACAACATACACACGCAGATAGGGAGAGAAAAAGGGATAATAACGTACATATGCACACACAAATATATATAACAGAATCAGATTCACACACACACACACACACACACACATATATATATATATATGATATAATGAAAAAACAAAGGATGTTTACAACTGCATGGGCTCATCAGGAGAGAATGTGCAAACCGTTTCGGGGCCTTCTTCTCGACGGTTTAAAAAGCAACACCGGCCCTTCCTCACTGATATGAGGACCCTCGCAATATCATGCATCATATCAGTGAGGAAGGGCCGGTGTTGCTTTTTAAACCGTCGAGAAGAAGGCCCCGAAACGGTTTGCACATTCTCTCCTGATGAGCCCATGCAGTTGTAAACATCCTTTGTTTTTTTCATTATATCATATTCATACTGTCGGATTAATTTCCATTTTATTTTCACACACACATATATATATATATATATATATATATATATATATATATATATATATTAAAATGTAAGGATTTTGCGTATGGTTCAAATATTACATGACAAAGTTTTAAAAGAAGAAATAAGGGATTTTTTGAAGCCTGAAAGAATAATAAAACTAAATATTGCAAGAAGCAAATATTCAAAATAAAATTCAAATAATCCAAACGAAAAGGTAAATTGGCTGCACTTTTGAATATTCTCCTATTTCAATATTTAGTTTTATTTTATATATAACCTTGTCATCTATCTATCTATCTATCTATCTCCCACCCTCTTTCTCCCTCTCCCCCCCCTCTCTCTCTCTCTCTCTCTCTCTCTCTCTCTATATATATAATATTATATATATATATATATATATATATATATATATATATATATATCAATTAGGCACTCGAGAACACAATTGTAAAAAAAACTAAAAACTTTGATTCATTTTCTAAATTTCATCTCATAAAAATAAGAAAAGACTTTCCAGATGTGACCTGTTGTTAGATTTTACGAGAAAGTAAAAGAAAATGAAATATTTTTGTTTTTGAAAAAGTGAATATTTTAAGGACACAATGTTTTTTATGCTTTTTGTTTACGTTCATTTTTTTTTTATTTGTTTTTAACTAAACCAGGAAGCTAAAAGCAACAAATGTTATGCAAATAAAAAAAATGAGCAATGAATCTATGGGAAAATTTCTTTTTTCTTAAATTCTTCGTAAAACAATTTTATTCTTTGATATTTTTATTATAAATAAACAAACTACAACAAATTGCAATTTTAAAATTTTACAGAATATAAAAAATCCGATTCATATATAAAGTTATCTTTCTTTGAATATGGCTTGCTGACTTTTCAGAGAAACGACTCTTCAATGAAGCGATTATTTTTGTGTAATGATGTTCTGTGATGTCAGTTTTCCAGCAAGTTAAAATTAGTGAAATAGATCACTAATTATGACTGAGCCTATTCAAGTAGTGACCACCTTAAGCGGAGTTTAACAGGTTTGAATTCAGAGTTTTTCTTCTCATAGACTGGTTGCTTAACCAAGGTTAAAGAGCACAGTCTATCCGACTATTTACCCATAGCTGAATGGAGAGTTGTTGGATCATACCTTTCCCAAGAGTATTAGCGTTATGTGAACTGTAGCTTCGTCCAGGATTTGAACTCGGGTCGACGACTGCATTCCCTACGGCCTACAACTATTATGTTTGCCTCCATCCCAGACCCTCTTCTCTCTCTCTCCCTCTCTTCCCTCCCCTCTCTCTCTCTCTCTCTCTCTCTCTCTCTCTCTCTCTCTCTCTCTCAACACGTGCTACTCTCACCCAATGAGGGTACAACTCCCTACAAAACCTATTTTGTACTTCCTTGTATAGGTCGGGATTAAAGTGTAGTATCTATTCCAGTTACTATGCTTTGAGACTTGCCTTGCACCCTTCGGGGGGTCCAGTGTGCTTCGGCCTCTGGACCGTTAGAGCAAAATTTATTAGCGTCGATCCCCCCAGGCAATACCTCCCCCTTGACTTAAAGGGGCAGGGCTGGGTTTATTGCCCAGCGCCTGAGGCGCCCCCTTGAATGGAAATGCCGAAGGGATCGACGCAATTCTTATTCTTTCCCACCAATCAGCTTCGGCTTGTGTGTGGGCCCACATTAAAACGAGGCCTTGTGCCCAGCCCATACAAGTAGCGTATGAGGCAAATACCCCCCTCCCTACAAGACCTATTTAATATTGGTTCCTTGGATTCCCACGCTAGAATAGGTGATAGGGACGGAAGTCTGTTTTGTAAAATTAGGTATTTTACAATTATGAGGTAATGATAGTCATAAGGAGATGAAATGCTGGATTGAAATATGAGATTAAATATCGCAAAAAAAGAAGCCGTATGTCATTGTAGGGAACATGCGGCCGAGATCACACGAAGAATGCGCGGGGAAAATTTACTGAATAAATTCCCATGATAATTTTGTCAAACTATTTAGGTAAAGGAACAGGATATAGATATTTAGCGATGGCAGTGGAATTAGGCTAATGTCTCCTTCCGGAATAGTGCATCGACTGGGAGAAAAAGGGCGCCAAAATATCGATGTAGCATAGTCACAGTGCACATAAAAGGCTAATGCCGTATTGTAGTAGGCCGGTCAGCTAATAGGTCACACACAAGCGGCAACATTCAACATAGGTAGTGGGTTTAAAAAAAAATGAATAAATAAAACATACGAAAGAATGGTGATTTGCAGATAGGCAAAAGGGGGTGTTTATTTCTCCCCGGGGTGGGCGAGGGACATATCCGTTTTCGCTCTTCTGCAGAACATTTGGAACTTCCGGGTTTTCTTTGTTTGATTTTTGGGATTATTTCATCTAGTTCAGGGATCATTGACTGGTCACTGGCTGACATAGATTGAGTGCTTAGAATCTTCCTTTTTTTTCTTTTTTTTTTTTCTCTTTCTTTACCCAGAAATTTGATTACCGTTTTCTTTTCAATTTAAATTTTCTATTGACCGTTTAATTACGTTTACATCGATATGCAAATTCCAATCGATTGAGACATGGACGAACAGAATGGTCAAATATTTGGTAAGATAATTGACAGAAAGAAAGGGTACTTTAATCAAAATACCACTTAATCGCTTACGATATATGAGAAAATCACCTCATTCGGGTGGACAACTTTACTACATCCTCCATACGGATTTAGCGCCTTCAGACTATCATCTATTCGGCCCCATGAAAGAGGGTCTGAGAGGCAAACATTATTATTCCAGTGATGAGGATTTGAAATCTGCAGTAAGGAAGTGGCTCAAATAACAGTCAACAGAATTTTACAGGGCAGGGATTCATGCTCCCATTCGAAGGTGGAACATTGCTACTGAGAGAAACAGTGACTATGTGGAGAGGTAGGGATGTGATCCATAAAGGACCAGCTTCATTTTCATGTATGATACATGTTCCTCTGTTGGTAATTATAACCTGTCCTAAACAAAACGGATTACTTTTTGACACACCCTCGTACTGTAGAAACAATTAACAAATTCGGGTACAGGTTGGCAGTATCAAATAAGTATATTATCAATTCTGTTTTAAGACCTTTCCTTTCATTTGCTTTTTAGTCCTGTCGACGGGGCTCAGAATATTGTGACTGTATCCCCTGCAAAAGGAGTACGACCTCAACCCTCCCAAAAAGGGCGTCCTGGGTATGGCACTAAACTACATCTGATGGTGAGATTTTGGAGATTTGTGGAGGGTGGAGTACCCCTTCATTGCTATTAGTTTCTTGAACAGATTCTGGTTTGTGTATAGTATATTTGTCTGTATAATTAAACTTTAGATCTTGCATAATTCCCAGTGGATCACCTTTTCCACCCAGTCATGCCTCTTTTTGCATTGCTTTTCTTTCACTTTTATGCGTCTGTTGTATACTGGATCATACAATATTCAGTATACTAGTACATCCAAATACAGTTTGCGCCAGACATAGAGTAACTTGCAACAGAGTGCTAAAACATCGAGGTAGACGGTTCGCGTGATGGTTCCGTAATCTTCACAGTCTCAGGGTATTTGCCTCTCATCCCACTTATGAGGGTGTGACACAAGGACATTTTTATGTGGGCCGAAGCTTATAGGCGGTAGGCACAAAAAATGCGTCGATCCCGTCGGCATTCCCCCTCGAGGGGGGGGGGGCTCAGGCACTGGACAATAAACACTGCCCTGTCCTTTTAAATCAAGGGGGTAGCTATTGCCTGGGGGATAGCCCCCTGGGATCGATGCTGTTCATTTTATTGCCAAGCCACTCCAGAGGCCCATGCGCTCTGGAGTAGGTCCCGAAGGGCCTTTGACGGCTCAGCAATCATCCAGATATTCTAAAACAGTAGTGTACAAATAGGCTTTGACCAGCTCATTTACTCTCTATGAAAGGTAAGCTAGGCTAGTCCACAATCCAGCTTTCATGTCGAATTACACCCTATTTATAGAATTTATATTATAATTAGCTCAGTCGGTAGAGCGTTCGGCTAGAAACCACAAGGTTCTTAGTTCGATACCGGTCCTCGCCAACTCAGCGTATGAGTAGCACAGGGATATGTGCGGTAAAGTAAGGAGCTGGTGGTAGGTGTGGCGCTCCACCTCAGATGCAAAAAACAATCTCCTTGGTCTAGCGCAAGTGAAAAGGGGATAGACTCCCTCGCTGACTGGCTGATACCGACTTTAGGCCGCCCCGTCGACTTTTACTTTTCTCTATATCATAATTTATACCAATAAATAAACAAATGAATAAAAAAAATAAATACTCTTCAATTAAGTCGCCCTGTTGATGAGGGACAAATCCCACCCCAAGTGAGGTCCTGGGTATGACAGCAAACTACAACTGAAGGGGAGGCTACAATTCTGAAAATCTGTAGAAAGTGGAGTACCCCTTCATTGCTATGAAGATGATTGATATGCTGCAAAACAAAACAACCAGCCAACAAACATGGTTCCCGCCAGTTTTCTTTGATTATTTAAAAAAAATTCTTAGTTGTAGCAAAAAGGGTACAATTTTGTAAGAAATACCAAATGAAATAGGAAATTTCTGAGGATATCAAATCAATGGAAAGAAAATTAACTTGGCATTAGCCCTTTGTTAATGGCGTGTGAGCAATTGTCTGAGTTTAAAACAGGCCGAATTGTGGCATACAATGATTGGGAACTGTCACTTTGTGATATTGCAAAGAAATTAGATCATCATCATTCATAAGTTCTGGAAATCTGGATAGTATGGAGTACCCCTTCATTGAAATCACAATGTTTGATCTGCCATAAAAACAAACCAATTAACCAAGTTTGCTAATGGCCAATAAACGGTTGATTGAGTTTGAAAAATGTCAAATTATGGTTAACAATGATTGTGGATGTCACTTTGTGAAAAAGGTCAAATTGTGGAATACAATGGTTGTGGATTGTCACTTTGTGATATTAAAATTAAGGAACTTGAATTGCCATCATTCATCATAAAAAAAAGGAAATTTCTTAGAATTTTCTTTTCCTTAATTTGATATCCTAATTCTGATTAATCTTTTGCTAATGACTAGTAAGCTGTTTTCTGATTTGAAAAAGATCAAATTTTGATATACAATGATTGTGGATTGTCACTTTGTGATATTGCAAAGAAATTGAATCAGAATCATTCATCCATTGATATTTTCATTAAAAATTATAAGAAAACTGAAAACTGTCACCAAAAAGAAATTTGTGGCCACAAGAGAAAAACCATTGCATCTAAAGATAGAAAAATCTAAAAGGAACTATGACAATAATAAAGTAAAGTAAAGTCGACGGGGCGGCCTAAAGTCGGTATCGGCCAGTCAGCGAGGGAGTCTATCCCCTTTTCAATAGCGCTAGACCAAGGAGATTGTTTTTTTAGCATCTGAGGTGGAGCGCCACACCTACCATCAGCTCCTTACTTTACCGCACAGATCCCTGTGCTACTCATACGCTAAGTTGGCGAGGACCGGTATCGAACTAGGAACCTTGTGGTTTCTAGCCGAACGCTCTACCGACTGAGCTTACCCGGCCTTTAAGGAAAATAATCACTTCCTATGTGTGTCTATTCTCAGAAATACCAAAAATAGGGATTTTCTTAGGTTTTATTTTGCTTGATTTGATATTTTACGGGCTATAAGCATTTGTCTGAGTTTGAAAAAAAAGGTCAAATTGTTGTATTCAATGATTGTGGAATGTCACTTTGCGATATTAGAATTAAGGAACTTGAATTGCCATTATTCATAAAAAAGGAAATTACTTAGAATTTTCTGTTCTTTTATTTGGTATCCTAATTTGTGATTAGTCTTTTGCTAATGGCTATTTGCTGCAACTAATCAGTGATAGGTACTCGTCCTGCGTCCCTGACGCACAAAAAATCTAAAAGGACGCAGTAAAATAGTATCCATGTGTACCAGTATTTTTCTTTTTTCTTCCCTCACCATCACCATTTCAAGCTAACTGTAAATACATTTCAATATTTTCTTAGAAACGAATTACACTGGATAGGTTAACAAAGTAGGAGTTAGACGGCTTTAGTTGGGACTCATAAAAAGTAGTTTGTGGCCACAAGAGAAAAACCATTGCATCTAAAGATAGAAAAATCTAAAAGGAACTATGACTATAATAATTAAAGAAAATAATCACTTCCTATGTGTGTCTATTCTCAGAAATACCAAAAATAGGGATTTTCTTAGAATTTTATTTCCTTGATTTGATATCTTATTTTGTGATTAGTCCTTTGCTAGTGGTTACCGACTGAGCTTACCCGGCCTTTAAGGAAAATAATCACTTCCTATGTGTGTCTATTCTCAGAAATACCAAAAATAGGGATTTTTTTAGAGTTTTATTTTCCTTGCTTTGATATTTAAGGGCTGTAAGCATTTTTCTGAGTTTGAAAAAAAAAGGTAATTGTGGTATTCAATGATTGTGGAATGTCACTTTGCGATATTAAAATTAAGGAACTTGAATTGCCATTATTCATAAAAAAAAGGAAATTTCTTAGAATTTTCTTTTCCTTAATTTGATATTGTAATTTGTGATTAGTCTTTTGCTAATGACTAGTAAGCTGTTTTCTGAATTTGAAAAGGTCAAATTGTGGTATTCAATGATTGTGGAATGTCACTTTGCGATATTGCAAAGAAATTTAATCACCATCATTCATTAATTGGCATTTTCTTCAAAAATCATAAGAAAACTGGAATTTATCATCAAAAAGAAGGTTGAGGCCAGAAGAGAAAAAACATTTTATCTAGAAAGAGAAAAATTGTAAAAGAACTTTGACAAAAATAATCACTTCTGTTGTGAGGTTTTAAGGGGTAAAATAAGAACAAAACAACGGGTAACGAAAAGTAGAAAAATGTATTAACAGAAACTAGACAATACAATAGAGAGATGTGGAAATTACGTCCGACGAACAGAGTTACTGGCACTCGCATTGGCTTGCTTTGAGCCACAATTATCCCTGTTTATTTATAGTAAGCTGTTGGCGCGTTCCATTGGTCTTATAGGGTGTGTCACCTATAACAACTTCCTATGTTCGAACTCCGGTGCAGCACGTTAGCCACTACGCCATGGGAACAACCCAAGGAGTACAAAAACAAGCATGATTGGGTGGGAGACGTGATCGACTGAAAACTGTGCAAGAGACTAAAATTTGACCTATCAGCATTGCATGCCATACTACAGGCCTGCTCATGGCGCAACTGAGAGACAGAACTGGAGGCCTATTGAAAATATATTGATAGTATGGATTTCGCGGCTTTTCTCCAAAGTGTTGCCCGTTGTAGATGATCTCCTGAAATGCAAAGGATTTTTTCTCCTTTTATTTTTCTTCATCTGTTCAAATATTTTGCAAAATCGATTTCGTTTCGTGCGACGTCTTCTCCCCCAAGTAAAGAGGATAGACTTTTGTATTTCAACTCTCGAGAAAAATATTGATTTCTTCCCCCCCCCTCTCCTTGTGTTATCGATTCATGACTAACAGACAGAACTGGAAGCGGGAAAAAAAAAACAGAACGAACAAATGAAATAAAACCGAGTATAAAAGCCACAACGGATCTAAAGGAATGTAAAAAAAAAAATTGTTTTAAATAAATAAAAAAAAATGAAAGGAAGGAAGATTAAGAAAAGAAAAATTAGAATTAAGATTAAAAACAAATAAAATTATTTCTTAAATA
Organism: Doryteuthis pealeii; assembly: GCA_023376005.1. Classification (NCBI taxonomy): domain Eukaryota; kingdom Metazoa; phylum Mollusca; class Cephalopoda; order Myopsida; family Loliginidae; genus Doryteuthis; species Doryteuthis pealeii. The sequence goes on along the minus strand of CM042161.1, from coordinate 3,162,518 downwards.
TTAATTGCATTTGCAGGCCAAACCCAATGGTTGGAAGCCTTGTCAGCTGGGGCTTTAGAATACACCGACTGCACCTCTGCAGAGAGGTAAGACCCACCCAATGGGGCTAGCTGTTGGTCGCGCGTGGCGACCCGTAATGCTTCAGGACGGAATCCAAGTGGATGAGCAGTTATGTCATACAACACTCCACTTAGACCTTACTAAGGCTAGACGGGCGGTCGAAGAGGTCAATCAGCTGGTCACGTCAAGCCCTAGCACCTATATGATTGCCCCAACACCTATTGTTTTTATAACAAGCCCCAACCCTTTTTATCATATATGAGCTAGAAGGCGATGGCTGAGGGTCTTTATGTCCTGTGACTAACGTTAAACTCTATCTGATGGTGAGGTTCCAGTTCTGGAGGTCTGGGGAATGTGGAACACCTCTTCATCACCATTACTCCCAGGTCCACTCTGACCGGAATTGTAATACCTGTTAGGGTCCCATCTATGGGTTAAATAGAAAAATGTGTTTATAAAAAAGATTAAAAAACTGATATCCATTAAGAATGAATTTATTTCAAAACTTTTTTGGCATTAAATGACCCACTGAAGTTGATATGCCGTAAAACAAATCAAACCAAACCAACCAATGGTTGAAAGAATATTTTAAAATAAAAGGCTCCGTGAAGGTTCCCGATTACGATAAGAAGTTTCCCAAGTTCGAGAAGGTCCCCAAGTCCGAGAAGAAATACCTGAAGAAGTGCTGGAGGAGGCATCGACCGAAGCTTTGTACAGACAACAATAAAGATGAGGATAACAGTCTGAATAATCCAAAAAATACAAATTATCAAGCCTCATCTCAAAAATTCAGAGAAATAGTAAAATATGGACAATATATATTTTTTTTTGGGGGGGGGAGTATATGTGCTTAATTGAAGTCGTACCTAATTTTTGAAAATTAATTGATTAATAATTAATTAATTAGGCGGGAATGCCTATTTTAAATGTAAGGCTAAACAAATCGAGAAAAATCAATCTCTGTATGTACATTTCGGCCTATTAGGCCTCATCCGCAGAGCTATAGATGGGAAGACCGCTCTGTACGTGATTCGAAACCGGACTGTCAAGCTAACAGGACAGTACCATAACCCCTACACCAAACGGACTTCTTAGATTTTACGATTTGTTTAGAGTAGGTTAATATTCCTCTTGTAGTGACTTTTATTACACGACGATATGATACATTTAAAATTGGCATTCCCGCCTAGTTAATTAATTATTAATCAATTAATTTCCAAAAATTAGGTACGACTTCAATTAAGCACATATTCTCCCAAACATTGTCGGCAAAAAGCCATATCCAAACACACCGTGTTTACATACTTATATATATATATATATATATATAGATTCATTTTATTTTTAAATAAAATTCATTTTATTTTTAAATAAAATTCATATTATTTTTAATGCAGACAGCACAATTTTTTTTTATTTTTTTTTTATTAATTCCAACGTTTGACTAGCAGCGTTCTGTTTTTACTAACGGTCTTTTTCCCGTCTTGTTTTTGTTGATGACCGACCCACGTGCGGTTGATACATTATAATGCAATAGGGTCCTCATATTAGTTGAGGATGGGCCGAGTGTTGCTTTTTAAAACCGTCAAGAGAATTGGCCCCGAAACGGTTTGCACACTTTCTCTTCTGATGAGCCTATTTCAGTTGTAAACATCGTTTGTTTTTTTCATTATATCTTATTCATATATATATATATATATATATATATATATATATATATATATAATAAGGACAATAAGTTTAGGGCAATCATATAGGTGCTATGACTTGACGTGACCAGCCGACTAGTCGTATAGGGCCTCTCCGACTGCCTATCTAAGTCTAGCCTGCATGTCATAGACTTCTTACCTACCAGGATTCCGTCTTTAATCATGGCGGATAGCCACCCACGACCAACAGGCGTCTCCATTGGAGGGGAGTCTTACTCCTCTGCAGAGGTGCAGTCGGTATATTCTAAAGCACCAGCCGACAGAGCCCGCTCATTGGGAGGTACTGATAGCATATGTGAAGCCTCTTTGAAAAGTTGAAATTCTATTCCAGGAGTGATAATGCTTAATTTCGTTAACGGAACTTGAACAGAATTAAACCAAAAGTGGCGGTAACTCTCTCTCTCTCTCTCTCTCTCTCTCTCTCTCAAGAGCCTTCTTTTCCAAAGTAATCTGTCTACTCCACTAATGTATAAATATCAGGTGATTAAACTGTACAGTTATAAACTGCGATTACGACGTTTCTATAAATAAGAGACTACGGCCAAGTCATGCTGAAAACATCGGTGCCAGCTGTATCACTGATGGTAATTAGTTTCAATATATATATATATATATTATATATATATATATATGTTTATATATAATTATTATCTTATTATAATGGAGATTGTGTATTTGTCTGTCTGTAACCGAAACTAAATCACTACTCAAGTCACAATTCCCTTAGTTAATGACGTCACATTCACAATGAATTTATTTTTATTTAAACTTCAATTATTGATAAAATTCTCATACCTTATTAATACTGTTGGATTATTCTACATACTAATGACATGCAAGTATATTTATATATTCAACAAAATAGCGGTTTACAGTGTGAACGAGAAGGCTAATTTGCATATTGATATTAAGAATTTGATTTTAATAAATATATGCTTAGTATTATTGATTTCTAATTGTTTGGTTTTCTCTTAATGAATCTGAGCAACAATCTCGGGGATAAATCTTAAAAGAAATCTATAAACAAGAGGAAAGAACTGATTTTATTAAATACTTCATAATCTAACTAAATAATAAATTCGGAAAAATAAAAGACGGGATGATGGAAAATGATGAAGAGTTAGATGCTGTTCTATTTTCGACCCCCACCCTCAGTTTATCATTTTCTAAATAGTTTCTAATTTGATACAAAATTTATTACATCAAAATCTAAATACTTGTGCATATATTTGCTAGTTATTATAATGGAGATTGTGTGCTTTTCTGTCTGTAACCGAAACTATATTACTACTCATATCACTATTCCTTAGTTCATATTTTCCATGATTGTATTTTTATTTAAACCTCAATTATTAATAAAATTGTTTTACTTAATTAATACTGGTCTACATACTGACAACATGCGACAGTGTGAATAGGAAGGCTAATTTGCATATTGATATTAAAAATGTGATTTTATTAAATATGTGCTTAGTATTATTGATTTCTAACTGTTTGTTTTATTTTAATGAATATAAGCAAAAATCTCTTCAATGAATCTTAAATGAAATCCATTAAGAAGAAAAATATCAGTAATTTTATTCTTTACTTCCTATTTTAACTAAATACTTAAATTAGAAAAATAACAATGAAAGACGAGAGTGATGGAAGAGTAAGTTCAGTTGTTCTATCGAGTATACAAGGTATTCTATTTAGTTTCATTAGCCTTTCTAATTAATATAATATTTTATTACATTAAACTTAAATACTTGCACCCAGAGGGTGCATATATTTGCTAGTCAATATGTTTATTTGATATGGCTTTTAGCCGACACTTAATTGAAGTCATACCTAATTTTGAAAATTAATTAGTTAATAATTAATGAAAATAGGCGGGCATCAAATGTAAGGCTAAACAAATCGAGAAAATGTCAATCCCTGTATGTACATTTCAACTATTAGTCTCATCAGCAAGTTTATAGACATGGGAGACTGCTCCGTGTGTGACTCGAAACGTCGACTGCCAAGCTGACAGGCGGGACTCTAACCACTACACCAGCTGGCCTATCCTATATATATATATATATATATATATATATATATATATATATATATAAAATATGGTCAAAAGTTTTGCAATATTTTGGTAGGTGGTACTTTTTGGTACATATATTACGTGACTGATGCAGTTCAAACCGTGGTAGGCACCCGTTGCGGTTGGTAGTATCGTGGTAGTTAGTGCGTTGACAGGTTATGCATTGCTTCACTCAGCGTGTGAATTTGTGAATTGCAAACCATGCAGTTCTTCGGGAACTTATGCTTTACGAGTCCGAACTACTGGGCCATAACACCGCGGAAGCATCCTGTTACGATTTGTGTGGCCATTTTAGGGCTGTAGGCGAAGCAGTTTTGCAGTGGAGATCCCTTGTGGCATAAAGTTTGATCTTTTCTTGAAGTAAAAAGATGTAGTATCAGTTTAAATCCTTGTCAGCGGATCCGTCTTAAGGAGTTGTATAATCCTCGTCAGTTGGTCCGTGTTAAGGACTTGTATAATCCTCGTCTGTACATCCAGCGAACAATTGTACGACAATCTATCAACGCTTTAAATAGTAAATTAAATACATACCTGGGCGTTTTGATTGGCCCATTCAGCCAACACTGTTTTGAAAGTGTCTATAAATACAATTTGTAATTTTCAGTACATTTTATAGTCTAAAATATAAGTTGTGACCCCAGCACACCTTATACCCAAAAATAATTTAAGACAACCAATAACATTTGAAGGCACGGTTGATTCCAATTGAGTAAATCAGATAGTTCAAAATATTCCGCTTGGTTTGCAATAATCTCGATCAGACAAGGCCAGATAAGCCTAAAACTGTCGATTCCGAGGCCGTACCCCAAGCCATAGATACAAACCGATGAGTAGCACTTGGAAACTATCTGGATATCTCAGCATCTAACAGTCATGTGTGGTTCGTCACCTTCACGATCCTAACAATCGCATCCGTAGCTGCCGAATTGTGACCCACGATACCAAAATATTGCAAAATGTTTTGGCATACCCAAGTATTTAGAAATATTTTACTTGTCTTCTATAAATAAACAAATATTAAAACGTTAAATAAGGATTGAAACGTTACAACGTAACATGTATCTTATTATAATGGAGATTGTGTGTTTTTCTGTCTGTAACCGAAACTATATTACTACTCATATCACTATTCCCTTAGTTATTGACATCATATTTTCCATGATTGTATTTTTATTTAAACCTCTGTAACCGAAACTATATTACTACTCAAGTCACAATTCCCTTAATTATTTACGTCAAATTCTCCATGATTTCATTCTTTTAAACCTTCAGTTATTAATAAAAATTGTTTTACATTATTAATACTGTTGACCATATCTACGTACTAATAACATGCACTTGTATTTATATATACAACAAAATAGCGGTTTACAGTTTGAACGAGAAGGCTAATTTGCATATTGATATTTAAAATTTTATTTTAATAAATATATGCTTAGTATATATATATATATGTATATATATATATGCTTTAAATATCAATATGCAAATTAGCCTTCTCGTTCAAACTGTAAACCGCTATTTTGTTGTAATATATAAATACAATTGCATGTTATTAGTATGTAGATATGGTCAACAGTATTAATAATGTAAAGCAATTTTTATTAATAACTGAAGGTTTAAAAGAATGAAATCATGGAGAATTTGACGTAAATAATTAAGGGAATTGTGACTTGAGTAGTAATATTCGGTTACAGACAGAAAAACACACAATCTCCATTATAATAAGATATATATATATATATATATATATATATATAGAGAGAGAGAGAGAGAGAGACAGGGACAGAGAGAGGGGGATTGGAACGACAGTTTTGTCCGATAAAAAATATCTGTGTGTGTGTGTGTGTGTGTGTGTGTGTGCCTATGACCTTCGATCCACTCGACATTTATTCGCACCAGCCTTATGCGCTACCACTGAGCCATGACTTTACATAAATGTACACAGTATTTGACTCCTTCTTCTTATCACTGTCTTTGTTCACACAAGCATTTTCGATAAGTACTGGGTCACTTATCCGTTCAGTGGGAATATGACTGATTAAACAAAAATGGGTCAATTTATTTTGACTCTAATTACAGGGATGTATTTGCATGTTCAGCTCAGGTGTAAGAGTCCAGTAATCTGTGGAGATAATGTTCTATAAAACTTATTCTTAAGACGGATCCGCCGACAAGGATTAAAACTGATACTACATTTTTCTACTTCAAGAAAGTACAAACTTAGTACAAGATTTGAGAAGTTAATCCTTAATACTAGCCGGTTTATCTCAGTCGGTAGAGCTTCTACCTATGACACTCCACTTTGGCCCTTACTTAGGTTAGACGGCGGTCAGAGATGCCCCTCCGATCAATCGGCTGGTCATGTCAAGCCTTAGCACCTATATGATTGTCCCAACTTCATTGCCATAATGGCAAACGCCCAAAACATTTTATCATATATTTGGTCTAATGGTTAAGGTCGTAGGAAATGAACTCGTCAACCGAGTTCAATTCCTGGACGAAGCTGTTGGCATTTCACATGGCGCTCATACGCTTGGGAAAGGTATGAATCCAATTCCCCCTCCAGCTATGGGTAAATAGCAAGGCAAACTGGACTATTTAACATGGCTAGGTAACCAGCCTAGGAGAAGGAAAACTCTGAATTCAAATCTGTTAAACTCCGCTTAATAAATTGACCTTGTGTCGCATCCTGCTCGTGCGGAGGGTTTGTTAAATATATATATGTGCTAGCAGGTGGTAGCTGAGGGTCTTAGTGTCCTGGGTATGACGTTAAACTGGATCTAAAGGTGATGTTCCAATTTTGGAGTTCAGAGGAGTGTGAAGTACCCCTTTATCATCATTACACCCAGGTACACTATGACCCGGAATGGTAGTACCTGTTAGGATCCCATATACGGGTTTAATAGAAAAAGATGAATTTAGAAAACTCAACCAAATCTAACAGGTAATACCACTCCAGGTCAGAGTGTACCTGGAAGCAAAGGCAACAGGGGGGCAACCCTACACTTCAACACTGACAAGAAGATTATGGTTTACGATCGAAGTAAAATGACGTCCATCTAGAATTTCATTTCTGTTAGATTCAGACCTAACATATATATATGCCCGCCTAAATTAATTAATTAACTAATTAATTTTCAAAATTAGGTACGACTTCAATTAAGCACATATCCAAATATATATATATATATATATATATATATATATTAGCCTAGCCCCTCCGCAAGTCTAGCATGTGAAAAATATCACTTGGTTTGAATATTGCATAGGCAAGAAACTGTCAGTTACCAAGCGCCGTTGACTTCATGTTCATGCTATCCTAAATTATAAATACATATTCAATCAATAATATTATTGATTTTAAATATAGCATACTATATATATATATATATATATATATATATATATATATATATATATATAGCATCTAAAAACACCTACAAAATAACACACAAAAAGGCAACAACCCAAGGTGCTTAGCATGCACACACCTAATAACTGACTCCCCATTCACAATACCACACACCAATATTAAGATCTAACCCCTCCAACTCATCTGTGACAGCGCAAATGTCATCTACTGTATCTACTGCAGCAAATGCAAAAAAATAGCGAATACATAGGAGTAACACAAACACCCTTTAGATACAGATTCAATAATCATAAATTAACCATTAGACAGCAATCACAATACACACCAATAGCAAAACATTTCATTAAACAGTAGAAAATTTAAAAATGCACATTAATAGATCACAACTTCCCATCCACACAAACACGCAAAATCGGGGTTAGATTATGATTATGACATGCTGGATCCCAAGCCATATAGGAGTGAGGGGGGATGAACTCTGCAGCTAAATCGGCTCTAGATTTGATCTCCGACAAGTTTAAGATACCATATACTGACTTGAAACCTAAAATTAATAGATTCCTTCATACAAAATGGCAACAACACTGGAATAACAACATCCACAATAAGTAAAAAAAGTCGATGGGGCGGCCTAAAGTCGGTATCAGCCAGTCAGCAAGGGAGTCTAACCCCTTTTTAATAGCGCTAGACCAAGGAGATTGTTTTTAGCATCTGAGGTGGAGCGCCACACCTACCATTAGCTCCTTAACATTCACAATAAAGTCTTCCTAATCAAACCCACTTGGGGGGGGGCTGGAGAGCAACTTTAAGGAAGTCTAGAAAGGAACAAGTCATTGTGTCCCGATTACGCATTGGTCATACAAGACTAACGCACTCCTATATATTCAAACGAGAACAACAACCACAGTGTGGAACATGTCAAACACCTTTGACAGTTAAACACTTATTCATGGAATGCAGGTTTTTTGCTCACATCAGAAACTGTTATTTTAAAGCAAACAATATAAAAGATCTGTTTGAAAATGTCAACATGGAGGATATTCTCTCTTTTTTGAGGGAAATAAAATTATACCATAGAATATAGACATGAAACTAATCAATACCATACAACATAATCCCAATAATGCTAACACATTTTAAATCCAATTACTAAAAAGTATAAATATAAATACACGATATGTATTACTCCTAACCGTTAGGCATGACATAACCCCAGACGGGTTGATATGCCGTTAAAATCAATAAACAAACAAACAAGCAAACACAGTTAAATTAAGTGGATAATCCGCCTCTGCATACACACAAACACACGGGTTAAACTCAGATCTAGGTATCTTAAACGCTTACAAATATTTCAACACGCCCCGCATCAATGACCCACATACTTACACCCAATCCCAACCCCGCCAATGAAAAGAGTAGTGAAGGCAGCTAAACATCAAAGACTGGTCGGCAAAACGACACCCATGACTCCAGCCAATTCCAACCCCACCAATGAAGAGGTCATCTGAAGCCAAAGCAGGTCGAAAATTCAGCATTCCTATCAATAAAAACGCCAGCAGTCAAGCAGTAAAAAAATCACTTCCTCGAAATATTGGATGAAATAAAATGGAACTTAGCACATAACATCTAACTCAGTTTCTCATTTATTTCACACTTCACCCATGCTTCACACTAAATCCCATATATATATATCTTTTTTTCGGTCACGTCTCATCAGAGAAGCATACCGTGACACTAATGTTTGTACGAGGAATAATGTGTAAAATCAGCAGATGTGGAAGTAAAAAAAAAAAAAAAAAAAATTATTTTTATTTATTTATTTTTTTTTTACTTCCACATCTGCTGATTATATATATATATATATATACATTGAAAATAAGACTCAACAGATATAGCATAATATATATATATATATATATATATATATATATATATATATATATATATATATATTCGAGTCACACACGGAGCAGTATCCCATGTCTATAACCTTGCTGATGAGACCTAATAGGTCGAAATGCACATTCAGGGATTGACATTTTCTCGATTTGTTTAGCCTTACATTTAAACATATATGCCCGCCTAAATTCATTAATTATTAACTAATTAATTTTCAAAATTAAGTATGACGTCAATTAAGCACACATTCTCCAGAAATTGTCGGCTAAAAGCCATATCAAATAAACACATTTGTTTATTTACTCACTCTCATATATATATATATATATATATATATATATATATAAATAAATTTTTAAACCTAATTTTTATATGCTAAAATCTATTGGTTGATTCAGACGACCCTTCCGGACACGTGAATTTCACATCCGCTGGTGAGTAGGTGTGATTTTAAGAGCAGGAAATTGGAGAGTTTATGCCTTTTGTTATGCACTTGTCAAGGGAAATAACTCGAGCAAGGGAAATAACTCTAGAAAAGAAGAGCAACCAAATCGTTGCTTGTAATTCATTCCGGATAATTAGAGATGAACATCCCACTTCAACATAATGATTTTTTTAAAACAGATCCATGTTAAACGTTTTGAACAATTCGGTCTAAATGATTACAGGAAATACTTCAAAGGTTTTTAATTATCTCAATTATCTTACACAATAGAAATTGATTGTGCATCACGTCACTTCGATTCTTTTATAATTGTATTTCCGTAGGTTGAATAGACTGAGATAGATATATAGATAGATATATAGATATGAATAACCTGAGATAGATAGATACGAACATGAGACATAGATAATTAGATAGATAGATAAATAGATAGATAGATAGAAAGAAAGGAACATATTGAGATAGATAGAAATGAACAGATTTAGATGGATAGATGGATAGAAATGAACAGATATATATATAGAGAGATATATATGAACAGATTGAGATAGATAGAAATGAACTCACACATACACATACATACACACACACACACACACACATATATATATATACATATCTAAATAGAGAGGAGAGAGAGGGGGGGCAAATGTGAGTGAGAGAGGGCGGAGAGCGAGAGAAATAGATAGATAGATAGATAGATATATAGATAGATAGAAATGAACAGACTGGATATATATATATATATATATATATATATATATTATATATATCTACATAGTGTGTGTGTGTGTGTGTGTGTGTGTGTGTGTGAGAGAGAGAGAGAGAGAAGAGAGAGAGAGAGAGAGAGAGAGAGAGATGAACAAACTAAAATAGATAGACGGCATCTTAGTATCCGTACAGTGTTCAATGCAAGTTTTTGCTGGCCTGCCAACACAGACTGGTGTGTGTATGTGTAGGAATCCATAGAAGAACGTCACTTAAGAGGGCGCCTCAGGCACTGGGAAATAAACTCAGCCTTGTCCCTTCAAATCAAGGATGCCTAGGAGGATGCCTAGGAGGATGCTTAGGAGGATGGCCTCCTGGGATCATGCCATTAATTAGAGTACCGGTCCAGCGGCCGAAGCCGCCAGACACAGGACATAGAGCCCGAAAACCCTATATGTGTGTGTGTATGTGTGTGTGTGTTGACGAAGACGCCTGCACGAGGGTTTGTTTAACGAGTACTTGAAGATACGAACTCAAGAAAGCACACCTAGCTTGACAAGGCATCAGCTTGATCCAACAGCAAGGCAGGCCGTGACGGTTGGAGCATGTGCTTGTTGCAGCCTTAACAGCCATTGAGTTCCTAAAATGACTTCGTACGCCTGGTCCACCGTTGAGGACTTGAGTGTTTTTTGGTTGGATCGTTTTTCGTCTTGTCCCTCTACCTCAACCTTACCGCAAGCAAACGTTTTCGACGGCATCGCTTGAGGTGTCGTTGGCACATGCAAGCCCAACCCACCTGAACAAGTGACTATCCATCGACCCAAAAATCTTTTTAAAGACGTCTTGAAAGCAAATCTGAAGAAATGCGAAATCGACGTCGAAACCTGTGTTATATATATTTACCAACCCCTCCGCACGAGCAGGATGTGACACAAGGTCAATTTCTTAAGCGGAGTTTAACAGGTTTGAATTCAGAGTTTTCCCTCTCCTAGACTGGTTACCTAGCCATGGTTAAAGACCCAGTCTGTCTCTGCTATTTACCCATAGCTGGAGGGAGAGTAGGATTCATACTTTTCCCAAGGGTATTAGCGCTAAGTGAAATGCAATTACCACGTCCAGGATTTGAACTCGGGGCGACGAGTCCATTTCCCATGACTTTAACCATTACATAATTGGATAAATAGTAGGGCAGACTGGGATCTTTAACCTTGGTTAGGCAACCGGTCTAGGAAAAAGAAAACTCTGAATTCAAACCTGTTAAACTCCGCTTAAGAAATTGACCTTGTGTCACAACCTGCTCGCGCGGAGGTGTTGTTAAATATATATACGTGCAGAAGTATCCGGTCCATGAGTGGATTACAAGGATTTTAGGAATACCAGAATGTGAGAGAGAAAGGGGAAAGGGATGTGGCAAGAGTCAAATCGTTTAGCTTACTATTCGCGTCATTCCCTTTACCTGGATTTTCATCTTCAATTTGATGTTATACTCGAATATGAATTGTATTTATTGAACAATACAAACCGGACCATATTACCTTTAGGTACCCCTTTTTGATCTCGATTAAGAAAGGACATGTTTTTCATTTACATCGTCAATATACGGTTGTTTGTTAGGGGTTAGGGTTAGGGGTTAGTTTTATAATTTTTTTAAAAAAAATCTAAAAATCGTCTGTTAAAACAACCGGATATTGACGGTGTAAATAAAAAACATGTCCTCTCTTAATCGAGATCAAATGTATAGTCCTACAAACCTGAGATAGAGTTCGTGGCGTAGTAAGCAACGTGCTGGACTGCGAAATCTTTGTAACCGAGTTCGAACTCCAGTCTAGCTATTACGTTCACTTTCGGACTAATACCTTTGGAAAAGGTATGGACCCCTTCCCCACAACTGTTCTTCTAAAAGAATGGCTTTGACATTAGATAACCCACGAAGGTTGATATGCCATTAAACAAAGAAACCAAACCGAGTCAACTGGGGATACGAGAAGTTCGATTGAGGAGATTCGATATTCAAACGTTTGAATTGTTGACAACAAAACGGCAGAATCGGACAGTTGGTTGTTTTACGGCATATGAACTCTTTTAAAGTCATTTAATGCTGAATCAAGTCTTTTTGATAAACTGTACCTGCTGTTGCTTAAGTGGTCACCTAATCAAGTATTGATCAAATTAATCACTTCCACCCAACCAAACACACTTGAAATGATCCAAGATTACGTTAGTGAATGGTGAGGTAACCATATACCGAACATTATTTAATGGGACAGTGTATTTCTACTCTATATCAACAAGAATGAATAAAACAAAAGCGTCTTCGACATAAAATAACCCAAGTGTTGACATGCCATAAAACCCAACCAACCAACCAACCAGACATAATTGAAATGATCCAAGATTACATTCTGAGAGGCAACAATGGACTGAATGTTTTCCCTCGTGCGTAGGGGTAAGCAGTGATCAACTGGTTTACAATCAGTAATGAATCGTTCAATCTTTTGTATTATTTGGATTATTCAGTCTATTGTCCTCATCTTCATTGTTATCTGTACAACGTTTCGGCCGATGTACCCTCCGGCCTTCTTTAGGTATTTCTTGTTGGACTCAGGTACCTTCTAGAACTCAGGAACCTTCTTTGCGGACTTGGGAACCTTCTTGTTGTAATCGGGAGCCTTCGCAGAACTTTGAACATAACCCTTTATTCAACCCACGAGGGTATACTGTTCTCATTCCGCTAACTATGACTGGGTACAAGTGTTAAGCTGCGTTAAGTATTATTCTATGTTACTGTCGCCTTTGTCCAAGATTGAACCTGCAGCCTAGAGATAACTGACACTTAGAACTGTCTTAACCGAACGCCTATATCCACGACGCCATGTGTCCAATTGAACACATGGCGTCGTGGATATAGGTGTTCCTCAGAAGGTGCCCGAGTCCGACAAGAAATACCTGAAGAATGCCGGAGGGCACATCGACCGAAACGTTGTACAGATAACAATAAAGATCAGGACAATAGTCCGAATAATCCAAATAATCCAAATTATCAAGTCTCATCTAAAAGAAATCAGAGAAATAGTGCAGATAACAATAAAGAGGAGGACAATAGTCCGAATAATCCAAATAATCCAAATTATCAAGTCTCATCTAAAAAAATTCAGAGAAATAGTGCAGATAACAATAAAGATGAGGACAATAGTCCGAATAATCCAAATAATCCAAATTATCAAGTCTCATCTAAAAAATTCAGAGAAATAGTGCATATAAAAATAAAGATGAGGACAATAGTCCGAATAATCCAAATAATCCAAATTATCAAGTCTCATCTAAAAAAATTCAGAGAAATAGTGCAGATAAAAATAAAGATGAGGACAATAGTCCGAATAATCCAAATAATCCAAATTATCAAGTCTCATCTAAAAAAATTCAGAGAAATAGTGCATATAAAAATAAAGATGAGGACAATAGTCCGAATAATCCAAATAATCCAAATTATCAAGTCTCATCTAAAAAAATTCAGAGAAAAGTGCATATAACAATAAAGAGGAGAACAATAGTCCGAATAATCCAAATAATCCAAATTATCAAGTCTCATCTAAAAAAATTCAGAGAAATAGTGCATATAACAATAAAGAGGAGAACAATAGTCCGAATAATCCAAATAATCCAAATTATCAAGTCTCATCTAAAAAAATTCAGAGAAATAGTGCATATAACAATAAAGAGGAGAACAATAGTCCTAATAATCCAAATAATCCAAATTATCAAGTCTCATCTAAAAAAATTCAGATAAATCGGTTAGTTTGATTGGTTTGTTTTACGGCATATCAACCCTGTTCGGGGAATTTAATGCCGAAACACTCATTATAATAAACAAATAACCCAGGTTGCTTAAAGTACCAGCTGTTGCTTAAGTGGTCACCCAATCAAGTATTGATAAGGTTCTTCATTGCTTAACTTCGGTGATCTAGCGGGAATCGGAGCTTTCAGTTTGACTTCCTGGATTTTGCTCAAAACAGCATGTAGCATCCTTGTATTATTCCCATCAAGCTTTTTCTCTAAGCGATTCGTTAGAGTCCAAGTGCAGCCATACACTAGTACCAACACAGCTACAGCTTGAAAGAATTCGTTATAGTCCAAGTGCAGCCATACAGTAGTACCAACACAGCTACAGCTTGAAAGAATTCGTTATAGAACCGGGTGGTACCAAGCTGGTGTCAATGTCAACAGAAAGAAGGAATAGATAAGTAAAAATGAATTGAATCAACAAACAAACTAGACAAGAAGAAAAGATAAAATAAAAAAACAAAAAAAAGATGGCCGTATTAGACGATGTAAATAAAATGACGGAACCGGAAATTGGAAAAGACGGTACAAAATGGCTGACAATCAATGAAAGGATTTTAAATTTTCGGTGTGTAAATAAAATGAACAAGAAAAGTAAAAAAAAAAAAAAAAATCCCGAACAAGCCAACAATAAAATCGACGCGAATAAAAATCAGGATTCAATGGAAAAGTGTTGTCAAATCATTGAGAGGAAATTAAGAGAGTGAAAAAAAAAAGTCGATTGGATGATGAGATGAAGAAAAAAGAGACCAGGTGTGAGGAGATGTAGAAGGAGGAGAGGGAAGATACATGGGAAGAAGCCATTGAACGAATTACAGTACAGTAGTAAAAACACGTGCCTTATTTTTAGCTTCAAGAAACGACATCTTAACGAGTAAAAATTGAAGAAGCTGTGGCATCATCAGCAATCGATATAGTATAAACGGACCATATTACCTTTAGGCACCCCTTTTTGATCTCGATTAAGAAAGGACATGTTTTTCATTTACACCGTCAATATCCAGTTGTTTTAACAGACGATTTTTAGATTTTTTTTAAATTATAAAACTAACCCCTAACCCTAACCCCTAACCCCTAATAAACAATCGGATATTGACGGTGTAAATGAAAAACATGCCCTGTCTTAATCGAGATCAAAAAGAGGTGCCTAAAAGTAATATGGTCCGTATAAACAAACGTGCATCCTTGTTCTCTCACATTACGGTCAACCCTATCGGCTTTTGAATACACCGACTGCACCTCAGCAGAAGGGTAAGACCCCCCCCCAGCACCAACGAATTTTCTTGAACTATCTGATTACACTATTGGGATCAACTGTGCTTTTACCTTTGAATAAAAAAATGATTTGGGTCGCTTCCGCGGTGTTATGGCCCAGTAATAACCCGTAAAGCATACACTCCCGAAGTAAACTATGTTGCACGTTCACGGCTTGCAATTCACAACAGCCCTGTCGGCTGAAATAAAATCCAGTATAAAAGCCACAACAGATCTAAAGGAAAGTAAAAAACGGCATGTCAATCCCTTGGGTTATTCTATGCCGAATACTTCTTTTGGTAAAAAAAAGTGTTTAATGCTAACAAAGTTTTGAAATAATTTCATTTTTAATGGATACTCAATTATTTTTTATAAACACATTTTTCTATTTAACCCATAGATAGGACCCTAACAGGTACTACCACTCCGGGTCATAGTGGACCAGGGAGCAATGGTGATGAAGGGGTGCTCCACATTCCCCAAACCTCCAAAACTGGAACCTCACCATCAGATAGAGTTTAACGTCATTCTCAGGACATGTAGACTCTCAATCACCGCCTTCTAGCACCCATATGATAAAAAGGGTTGGGGCTTGCCATAAGGGCAATAGGGTTGGGAAAATCATATAGGTGCTAGGGCTTGACGTGACCAGCCGATTGATCGGAGGGGGCCTCTCCGACCGCCCGTCTAGCCCAAGATAGGGCCAAAGTGGAGTATTGCATGTCATGAACTGCTCATCCACCTGGGTTCTATCCTTCAGCATCACGGGTCGCCACCCACGGCAAACAGGTGGCCCCATTGGGGGAGTCTTACTCCTCTGCAGAGGTGCAGTCGGTGCTTTCTAACGCCCAAGCCGACAGGGCGGAGAAAAATTAGAGTTAAGATTAAAAACAAATACAATTATTTCTTAAATATTAATTGCATTTGGAAGCCATGTCTGCTGGAGCTTTAGAATACACCGATTGTACCTCTGCAAAAGGGTAAGACTCCCCCCCCAATGGGGCCAGCTGTTGGTTGTGGATGGCGAACCATGATGCTTAAGGACGGAATCTTGGTGGATAAGCAGTCCATGACATGCAACACTCCATTTAGACTCTTACTTAGGGTAAATAGGCGTTCGGAGAGGCCCCCTCCGATCAATCGGCTGATCACGGCAAGTCCTAGCGCCTATATGTTTGTCCCAA
Organism: Doryteuthis pealeii; assembly: GCA_023376005.1. Taxonomy (NCBI): domain Eukaryota; kingdom Metazoa; phylum Mollusca; class Cephalopoda; order Myopsida; family Loliginidae; genus Doryteuthis; species Doryteuthis pealeii. Next base: position 3,145,966 of record CM042161.1, on the reverse strand, counting down.
CCCTATTATTCCTATGGCAAACCCCAACCCGTTTTATCATATATGTGCTAGAAAGCGCTGGCTAAGGGTATCCATGATGTCCTGGGAATGACGTTAAACTCTATCTGATGGATATGTTCCAGTATGGATTTCTGGGGAATGTGGAGCACCCCTTCTTCATCATTGCTCCCTGGTCTACTCTGACTATATATATATATATATATATATATATATATATATATATTAACGAGTAAGATTGAAGAACCCAATGCATCACCAGCAAACAATACTATATATATATATTATATATATATCCAGCTATGGGTTAAATAGTAGGGCAGACTGGGCCCTTCAGCCTTGGGTAGGTAACCAGTCTAGGAGAGGGATAACTCTGAATTCAAAATTCCTGAGGTCGGTCGTTGATTGGGTTTGTGGCAACCCTTGATGCACCAATTATTTCCTATCGACTGTGCCAAAAAGTGTGGATGGTCCAACACAAGCCTTCACCACTATAAACAAATCACTGTGTCGGTGTTCATTGTGTGTATGAAACCTCATGCGTCGAAAATCGACGAGAGAGTCCATAATAATATATATATAAGTAGCTTATTTACAAAGAAAACACACACACACACACACAACAACACACACCACATATATATATATATATATATACATAAAGTAATCCACAGACATTGTGTTTCGACGTTTCACGTCTCTTCAGTGTGGCTAAATACAGCAACTACCTTTGACGAGGAGCGAAACCTCAGCCCGATTCGTTAACTTCTTGGCCATTTGATAGCTGCCGTTAAGGGGCGTAGTTTAAACTATTAAATACATACGTTTGTTTATATATTTTACCTTCACCATATATTAATAATATATATATATATATATATATATATATATATAAAGTGAATAAATAAATATATAAGACGTATTTATATATAGTCGTTTTAGTTTCTTTACATTTTGTTTCCTGCTTTAACTGATGATAAACCAGTTTTCTATATAACTCTTGATAACAGACGCCTTGCATTCAATTGCTGTCAGCCAATAACTTGTAAATTATGTTAACATTGAAAAGAAACCTAAAGAAACACCTCAAAACGTTCGTCATATTTAATTTATGCTTCGTCAACAAATGGACGTGAGTCAGGAAAAGAATGACACATAAGCTAAATAAAACGGTTATTTCCTATAAGTCTACCATAAACAAAGGGGAACCACTCTTGACTGATAAATTATTTATTTATTTATTGATCTTCTAGGAAAAAAAGAAGACGGGGTTAGGGTTAAAGACTAAAAATTTATAATAATTAAAATGACAGAGAAATAAAAATAATTCTAGACCAAACAATGAAAATTAGGTTATTTCCTATAAGTCTAACATAAACAAAGGGGAACCACTCTTGACTGATAAATTATTTATTTATTTATTGATCACCTAGGAAAAAAGAAGACGAGGTTAGGGTTAGGGTTAGGGTTTAGGGTTTAGGGTTAGTTTAATGGGAAAATAAATAAATAATTTATCAATCAAGAGTGGTTCCCCTTTGTTTATGTTGGAGTTATAGGAAATAACCATAAGAACTTTGTCGGAAATTGAGAAACATAAAAGAGGGTAATTCCATATCAGATCATTCAGGTCATGTCACCACGCATGGGCAAACACTAAAATTTCTTTTTGGTACAAATAATTTAAATATATGTGAAATAATAATAGAAAAAAAATGTTTTCTTAGATTCAGTGCCACATTTGGATATTGATCTTGCTATGAAAAAATCAGAAATCATCAATAACTTGAAATTGGTTGACCTTCAGACTTTTTCGATGGCATTTTTGGATTTCTTTGGGCAAAAATGCTTTTGTAAACCAATTTTTAGGAGTACGGAAGTTCTAGAACTCATTTTACAGACAAAAATAGATCACAAAAAGTCACCATTTTTCGCGACCCCCTCAAATTAGGAGAGCTAAAAATCGACAGAACTCCGCCAATTTTTGGAATTTTTGGAATTGGAAATTCAAATACATGCCACTTTCACTAAATATGTCTGTCTGACCTAGGCCTTACTTAGAGCTTTCTAGGGGCACTTGTCTCAGAAACACCTTGCCTTAACGCATTCTCCTTGCACCGTTTTCCTACTCTCTGTAATAAGTATTGTCTCCTCTCTCTCATGTTGAAATGGCATTATTCTGAGTGATACTTGCCACTGTCACTTTAACACAGTCCACGCCTGTACAAAATATCAGAAAAATTGAAGAGGGTGGGTGACAATTTTACTTTTTTCTGGGTGACTTGACATGGAATTGCCCAAGATACTTGTGACCTTGTGTCACATCCTATTCGTGACGAACGGGTTGGGTAAATACCCACATGTAATACCATCCAGGCGCCCCGTCGTTGGAGTAATAGTTAGCAGACTAGTCTCGCAGTTCCATTACTACTGAATAGCGAGTTCGATCCTCGTTGATTACCGCATACTTGCGGCCTTGTGTAATATACATGTCCTAAACAAAATGGCATTACTTTTTGACACATTGGAACATTGCTATTGAGAGAAACGGTGACTATGTGGAGAAGTAGGGATGTGATCCACACAGGACAGCTTCATATTGATGTATGATACATGTTCCTGTGATTATACCTGTCCTTAACAAAATGGCATTACTTTTTGACTCACCCTTGTATTATAGATTTTATTGATTTCCTTTCTGAATTTAAACAATTACGCAATTGAGCATGAAATACTAGAAGCTTAAGATTATTTACAGTTCAAATGTTGGCCTTTTCCCAAAGCATCAGAATAAGTCCTATTCAAAACCATCAACCATTATAATTTCAGAATTCTCCTTTGGGCTGAAAAGATATATATATATATATATATATATATATATATATATATATATATATATTATATTCTGATTTTATCCGTTTTCTGAACCAGCTTTGCAAACGTATTGAGCACTTTTATTCATTTGTAACTTAACGACTTATTCGGTCAAAATTGCGACTCGCTCGTTTTTTTTTTTTTTTTTTTTTTTTTTTGTCTTTTCCGTTAAGTCACTCCCCTTTCAAAATACACACACACACACACACACACACACACACACACACACATATATATATATATATATATATAATATATATATACATAAACAAAAACAAAAGACTTAGAGATTTAGCTTTATAGTCTATTTCAGGGAGCTTAGACAAAGTGTCTAACTCTCCCGACTCATCAGATGCGAATCTGATGAGTCGGGAGAGTTAGACACTTTGTCTAAGCTCCCTGAAATAGACTATAATGCTAAATCTCTAAGTCTTTTGTTATTTCTTTATTTATATATTTGCTCTGTGACTCTAACATTAAGAGCACACATTGAGCTCTCAAACTGCGACAGGTTTTTTTTAAATAAAACTCTTGTGGCGTAAGGAAGATTTCTTCTCTGGACTTTTGGATTATATATATATATATATATATATATATATATATATATATATATATATATTATATTGATAAGTTGATTGCTGATGAACTTTATTCTTGTGAACGTTGCTTTTTGGTATTATGAAGCATGAAAATGAACAAGTGAACAAAAACAAAATACAGAACAGAAAACAAAAAACAAAAAACAAAACAAAACAAAACAGAGTTTCAATATCCAGCTGTTGTTCTGTCCCTAGTTCGATTTAATCCGATATTTCGGGTAAACATTCACCCATTATCAAAGTATGATGTCTGTGTGTGAAAAACTGAAACCAAGCAATTGTGAGAAAAAAAATTATGTGAACGGATTAGGCGTTGTTTAGCCGTTATTTTTCTTTCAAAATTGTGTATATATTGAGCTCAGTCGGTACAGCGTTCGGCTAGAAACCACAAGGTTCCTAGTTCGATCCCGGTCCTCGCCAACTCAGCGTATGAGTAGCACAGGGATCTGTGCGGTAAAGTAAGGAGCTGATGGTCGGTGTGGCGCTCCACCCCAGACGCCAAAACAATCCCCTTGGTCTAGCGCTATTGAAAAGGGGATAGACTCCCTCGCTGCAAGGCTGATACCGACTTTAGGCCGCCCCGACGACTTACTTATTTATAAGTAAACAGTGCTCAATGTCACGGATAGAGTATGTAAATTTGAGTTAGGGTAGCGTGGACATGGAATCGACGGCCTGTAAGCTCAAAGAAGAATTTTGTAAATAATTCCTATCCTGCGTATAATTCCTATCCTGCGTATTGTTAAAGGTCCAGTGATTTAATCCTATGTCCGTCGTCCACGAACGTCGCAGTAGTTATGAGTAGTTATGGCCAGTACTGCCGGTATAAGTATTGTATCAGCAGCAGTGTACTGCCAGTGATTGGCCAAGAGTTTGATCACATGGTTCTCGCGAGTCTATAAATAGAAGTGGGCTTTTAACACACACCTTATATAAGAAATTTTTCAACATATATTGATAATATGGGTGTTATATTTATAAGTAAACAGTGCTCAATGTAACGGATAAAGCATGTAAATTTGAGTTATGGTAGCGTGGACATGGAATCAACGGCCTGTAAGCTCAAAGAAGAATTTTGAAATTATAAATTCTAAAACTAAATATGGCTTAGAGTTTATTTCCTATAACTCCAACATAAACAAAGGGGAACCACTCTTCACTGATAGATTATTAATACATTTTCCAATTAAACTAACGCTAAACCCTAAACCCTAACCTAAACCTAAACACTAACCCTAACCGTAACCCCGTCTTCTTTTTTCCTAGTAGATCAATGAATAAATAAATAATTTATTAGTCAAGAGTGGTTCCCCTTTGTTTATATTGGAGTTATAGGAAATAACCGGCATAGATCCTATTATAAAGTGGGGAATTGTTAAAAAATCAAACAATTATAAATCGGTTGAAAAATTAGCTATCACAGCCTATGCTAATTTTGAAGAATTATTAAATCAAAGATCGGAAATTTTGAACGGATGGCAACATAAACGTAAATGGTGTTAAAAATCAAAACAATTTCTGTGTTCCTTTCTGTATATTGCGTTCCTTCTCCAATGTCTTTTTTTTTTGTTTTTGTTTACATCCGTTTGTTTTAAGCCTGGGTTGATATATACTGTTTTTTTTTTCGGTTTTCTAAACCAGCTCTACAAATGTATTGAACACTTTTTATATTTATTCATAATTCCGACTTATTCGGTGACTTCTTATCGACGGTCAAAATTGTTACTCGCTCGATTTTTGTCTTCTTCGATATATATATATATATATATATATATATTATAAGGTATTAATTTGAAAGCAATTACAATGCAAGTAAAAAAAAAAAAATAAAAGAAAGATGTTATTTTTGTCTTATCGATTTCAAAGTAAAACTTTATCTTCAGAGACGATTTTCGGATATTTCCGAAAATCGTCTCTGAAGATAAAGTTTACTTTGAAATCGATAAGACAAAAAATAACATCTTTTTTTTTAATTTTTTTTTTTTTACTTGCATTGTAATTGCTTTCAAATTAATACATTATAACATACTTAACAATGCTTCAAGCAATTACCAATTACTTTTATATATATATATATATATATAGTATCCAATATAGAATTTAACTAAGGAATTACATCGACTTAGTTAACGTTGGGTAGGGTCCTGAAGAAATCATTTCCATTTGATTGAAACCATGGTAGACCCTTTATTTTTCCTCTGATAATAATATTATTAGTATTATGAGTATATATATATGAGGGGCATTTAGAAAATAAGACTTTTTAAAGTAAAATGAATTTTGAATTTTTTTCCATAAATTTAGACATTGCATTAGTTGGAATTGGTTTATAGCAAAAATGATTATAATGTCACTTATATATATATATATATATATATATATATATATATATATATATATATATATATATATATATATTATGTTCTTGCAATTACCTGAAGATGCTGCAGTAATGTGGTTGAAATAAGTTATTGTAATGAAGCAAATTTAAAGTTTTTCCTTCATTTATTGAATACCTTGCACTGTCCGTCCACTCACTGGCACATTGAGCTCTCATTACGGTATAACCTGCATGGGCTTGGTTAAACCTCACATTGAAAGCCTAACTACAGGAATATATATATATATATATATATATATATATATATATATATATATATATATATATATAATATAAGTTTAGAGAAAGGAAATAAAATCCGACGGTATGAGTATAGATAAATGATATGAAAACAACACAATATGTTGTTAAAGTGAAAAAATATTTTATATCATATTCATAGCTAACATTGAACAATATTTCGATTTATAAAAATCATCTTCAGATGACAAAGACAGGGCTTTTTTTATATATCCCCTTATTTAGCGACACTTGTAGTCAGAAATCATAAAATACCCTTCACATAACCATTTCCGTCATATACTTCCCAACAAATTTAAATTTCACATTATCCCAAAAACCTTACAATCATTCATACTTTTTGCTTTATACATAAGAAAAAACAAAAATAGAAAAATACAAATTTAAATACAAAAATCAAAATTCTTTCCTAAAAATCCGTTGCGGGCCTATCGTCAACGGGTTACAACTCATCCTGTTTGAAAAAGAGAATTTGTCTATCATCGAGTTTGGAATATGTCTTCTTTTTTAAAAAACTGTTACAATAAGAGATACATAACGGTCGCTGACCGAGAAAAGCGTTGGCGGTTGCTTATATTTGGAACTTCCGCATAACTTTTTTGCAACATCAATTCATATTATTTTCGTCTCCGCTATTGATAAGTCTGGAGTATAAACAAGCTCTGAAGATGATTTTTATAAATCGAAATATTGTTCAATATTAGCTATGAATATGATATAAAATCTTTTCACTTTAACAGCATATTGTGTTGTTTTCATATCCTTTTATCTATACTCATATATATATATATATATATATATATATTGTTGAACAACATTTACACTCAAGCAATCACGATTTTAACAGAGATGAAAAGTTAACTATTCATACAAACAATAGAAAAAAAAGGATTGGAAAATATTATGATACCAGGATTTAATTATCTCTAATGGAACATAATACAGTCTAAGCGAATATCATTAAGCATTATCTATTGCGTAACTCTACAGCATATTACAAAAAATAACCCAATACCACCGCTAAAACCAAAACTAAATTCATATAAGTTTTGACCAGCTACATTTATAGAATTAATATCTCGTAATAAGTGTTATTGTTCGAAACAAGACGGCAACGGCAAAATCCCGCCTGTCGCGGATGTCAAGTCGGTTGGCCCGTTCGCGCACGCCGCCGCGTATGCAACGACGACCGAGACGCCCAACGGAAACGGCGAACCGCCCCGCCGAACGCAACAGCCGCCGCTACTAGCGACAGACGACCGCTATGGCAGGCTCCAGCGGAACGAAAAGAGACGCCTTTCGTAATACCGTGGCGACACCGGTCGCGGTTCCGGCTTAGAGGCTTTCAGCCGTTATCGCGCGGAGGCAGCTTGGCACCGCCGCTCGTTCGAACGAGCACGCGAACCGTTGCTCCGATCCCGCGGTTCTTCTCGTACTGGACGGGATAGCCGTGGCCACGACCGACGTAACACACGTGCCGATCGGTAGGATAAAACTAACCTGTCTCACGACGGTCTATTACCCATTACGTATCAGGTATATAAATGGGAGAGAGTAGAGGATTAGAGGATGAGATGGGTTCTTATTTTTCTGGCTTGTTCTTTTCTCTGTTGGGCTAATTTCTTTCTTCATCCGGGCTGGGCAGTCCGTGCTAATTCCTTGTTGAATAACTAAGCAAGACTTTATTGTCTTTTAATCTTTATTAAGAACTCACAGCCCAAAAAGATATCTAACCACGCGGTGAGAAGTCAGCATTTTGGGAGCGAAGATCCTAACGTCTGCTCCCGTTGACTAAGCGCCGAAATCTGCTTAACTAAATTTCCTTTCACACGCCTTTCCTTTAGCCAATCAGAAGTCGGCGTACAGGTCAGTGAAAAGTTAACTGCTGTCAATAAATATAACGGCTAATGGTAACTTTCCTGTTATGGCTACATACGAATTATGTAACAATAAAGAAAGGGAGAAGAATGTACAAATTATTGATTTTATTGCACGGACATTTAATTATTATTTGTATCCACTTAAAAGAAATGATGAATTAATAATATCAATTATTATAGATCAATGATTTTTTAATGACAGATCTTTGGGTCTATTGAAATGAAACAAGCAGTTGTTGTTTAAATATTTATAGTGACGTCGAAAGGCATCAAATGCATGTGTATAATAGCTGAGTTGATCTGTGGAGCCGTGTAGTCTAATGGTTAGTGTCGTAGGAAATGGACTCGTCAACCCGAGTTCAAATCCAGGACGAGGCTGTTTGCATTTCGCATTGCGCTAATACTCTTGGGAAAGGTATGAATCCAACTACCCTTTCTCCAGCTATGGGTAAATAGTAAGGCAGACTGTGCTCTTTAACCTTGGCTAGGTAACCTGTCTAGAAGAAGGAAAACTCTGAATTCAAATCTGTTAAACTCCGCTTAATAAATTGACCTTGTGTCGCATCCTGCGTGTAGAGGGTTTGTTAAATATATATATATGTGCTAGCAGGTGGAAGCTGAGGGTCTTAGTGTCCTGGGTATGACGTTAAACTGGATCTAAAGGTGATGTTCCAATTTTGGAGTTCAGAGGAGTGTGAAGTACCCCTTTACACACAGGAACACACAGGAACACTATGACACGGAGTGGTAGTACCTGTTAGGATCCCATATACGGGTTTGATAGAAAAGATGAGTTTAAAAACGTGTTTAAAAATGAGTTTTAAAAATTTTTAGGCAACCAGTTTAGGAGAAGGAAAAATCTGATTAACATTTATTAAATGCAAATGTTAATTTTTTTAAAACTGATTTCCTACTTGACCAACTGTTGATTAGAAAAACTTTTCACTATTCCATATGGAGGCACTTGTAGTGCAATGGTTATTGTCAAAGGAAGTGGATACGGTGACCCGAGTTCAAATCCTGGACAAATCTGTTTGCAATTCACTATAGCATTAATACCATTGGGAAAGGTATGTATCCAAAAATTCTCCCTCCAGCTAGGACAGGCTGGGCTCTTTAACCTTGGTTAGGCAACCAGTCTCAGAGGAGGAACTTGTAGTGCAATGGTTATAGTCAAAGGAAGTGGATACGGTGACCAGAGTTCAAATCCTGGACAAATCTGTTTGCAATTCACTATAGCATTAATACCATTGGGAAAGGTATGTATCCAAATATTCCCCCTCCAGCTAGGGCAGACTGGGCTCTTTAACCTTGGTTAGGCAACCAGTCTCAGAGAAGGAAAACTCTAAATTCAAACCTATTTGACTCTGCTTAAGAAAATGACTTTGTAACATCCTGTTTGTGTGAGGAGTTGGTAAATGTGTAATGGAGGAGCTAGTTGTGTAATGGTTATTATCATAGGAAGTGGACATGGTAACCTGAGTTCAAATCCTGGACAAATTTGTTTGCAATTTATATAGCTTGAGAAAGTGTGATGTAATGGGTAGAGTCCTAGGAAACGGACTCGTCGACCCGAATTCAAATCCTGGCATTTCCCATACTCTACCTCCAGCTAGTAGGGCAGACTGGGCTCTTTAACCATGGCTAAGTAACCAGTCTTAGAGAAGGAAAACTCTGAATTCAACCCTGTAAAACAGCTTTGGGGACCGTTCTAAGGGTACCAATTACAATTGGTACGACCTTCACCTTCATGTTCCACAGTTTTCTCAGTTCTCTGACAAGGTCCAAGTATTTGTCTATCGTCCGGGACGGCAAAATTCACGAAATGACAGGTTCTCTTCTTATTGTTAATCAATACTAGATTATTATCATTATTATTTATAATAATAATAATAATAATAATAATAATAATAATATTATTATTATTATTATTATTATTATTATTATTATTATTATTCACACCTGCCGTAGCCGGTGGTTCACTGGAGGCTGAGTGACAGCAATTCTCCTCGGGTCTCCAGGACTCTTCTGAGTATTCTAGCCGATCTTTACAGTACTGTAAAGATCGACTAGAATACTCAGAAGCGTCCTGGAGATATGAGGAGATTTGTTATCACTAAGCCTCCAGTGAACCACCGGGTACGGTGGGTGTGAAAAACTTTTCATATTATATTTCCGCATATTGTCGGATCTATTTTCATTTCTTCCAAATATAGATACATAGATAAATAAATAGATAATATCAATATATTGTGGTATATATATATATATATATATATATATATTATATATATATGTGTGTGTGTGTGTGTGTGTGTG
>CM042161.1:3118159-3133159 GCA_023376005.1 Doryteuthis pealeii | reverse complement strand
TATATATCAAATTCTAAAGATTAATTTGAAAGAAAAAAACAACTTTTAACATTTAAAAAAAAATATAGATAGTCTAGACATAATTTTTGTTGTTTTTTACTGGGTGACCCAGAAAAAAAGAACACCTAACAACTACCCTAACCCCAACCCCAACCCTAGCCCTAGCCCTAACCCTAACCCAACACTAACCCTAAACCCTAACCCTAAACCACCTAGTTAAAATTAACAGTTTTATTACAAAATTTGTGGGTTCTGTTTTTTCTGGACACACTAATTTACTAACAAAAGTTCATAATTACTTCTGTTTTTACTATATTAGCAGACAATTTAGCTGCTCGTTTCTCACTCCATCATCCCGCCCTTTTCCACTATCTGTGTGGGATTCAGGCCCCTCCTCTACCCCCACCTATCCTTTATATTTATCTATGTAACGTTACGCTCTCATTGTCGGAAGGGAGAGATGACGTGTCAACGTTCGTTACGTTCTAGCTCTTACTTCGGATGGAGTGATGATGTGTCGATAAAAATAATTTGTTGTGTACTTATTTCTGGACCGATTCTACATTGGCAAGGCTCGAATCTTGGTCTCCGGGCTGATGGTCAATTGGATGACAATTACTGGATGTTTGGAGTTGGGCAGACCGAACGCGTCGATCGTGAGGTGCTGGGACATCTTGCCTCGTGCCATTCATAGACTCAAGTAATAACACAAGGCCACTTCTTTTTCTCACGAAACTTTTATTTTCCCCAAGTTACCACTGCTGAGAGCACGGTCTGGTTCTCTCAACGTATAATTCCAAAACTCAGCCCACAATCTCACCTCTCACTCCCTCTCTTCCAGTNGATTGTGAATTCCTATACAAAACGTCCATCCTGAGTATTGGTAAAGATCTGTAATGCCTAGTAAGTCCGTCACTGAGTATTGGAAAAAAAAAATCTGAAGGTAATTGAAAACAAATACTGTTCCCTGTCCTGAGTATGGGTAAAGCTAGATGTGGTACATTCACTGTAAGTCCATCCTCAGGATTCAGTTAGAAAGTCACATTTATGAGGTTGAGTTTAAAGTATATATAGACACACACAGATTGCAAGTGATTGTGGTCTGCAGAGCATATAACTCACACGTGTGACTATATGGCTAGCTATAAATACCAGGTGGGCAATTAGAGCACCCCTTATACCAAAATAAATTACAACAGCTAACACAAAAAAACAGGCATACTTCTATTTACATGCTGAGATTCGTCACTAACTGATAAACAGCAATGATCAATAATACATGCAATACAAAACAAACAAATTACATGAAGAGAGTAATTCATATAATTTTTACATATTATATAACAGAAGCGAATAACATACAATTTAAAAACATCATTTTTCAGGATATTCAATAAACTTGGGTGTGTAACTTAATAAGGTAAAAACTACTTATATATCTAAATGAGAGGTTTCAAGCTAACAAGTGAAATAAGTATGATCTTTTCAAAAAAAGAGAACAGAATTATAGTTTTTACTGGTCTTTCATATATATGATTAGTTAAATTGAGGAACGAAGGGAACAAATGCATGACTGAAATGTGCCCTATTCAATCAATGGACAAAATATGATGCTGTGCTTATTCATACGATCTAAAGAAAAAAGTCATTTCAGTCCAACATCAACTTAAAATCTAATTTGCCCATCTATTTGTTTTATCTAAATGACTGAGGGAATTACCATGCTGGAATCTACTCTTCTGAATACCCTATGGAGAAATTTAACTCGATTTGAAGTAATAACGTTACCAATGAGAGCGATATTTGTCGTGAGGTGTAATTTACCGGTGGAGAATTTTACCAGTGGTTAATTTTAAAACGTGGGGTGAGTTTATACCTATACGACTTTACCTTGGGGTGTGTATAGTGATGTTTCCTGATGAATTTACCATGGTGGAGATTACTGGGTGGTGGATTTATTAATTGGCCGTTATAGGGTTGGAGTTGTAACATTGACCTGGTGGTAATAGTCCGTGGTGGTATATTACGGTGGGGAGAATTTTACTGGTGGGTGGGATATTTAACCCAGTGATGGTGCTTTAAATGGTCATATCACCTAAGTTATGGGAACATGCTCATTCTGCTTAACTTGCTGGGATTGGAAATCTATTTCTTTAATTTTGTTTCAAATGGCTCATATAAGTTGATTACACACAAGATAAATTCTAATTAGTGGTAGACCTTAGCTTTGTATTTAGAGTCCTTTGATTGTGGAATGTAAGAAGCAAAGTTCCCATATAAACTGGTGAATTGGGTGATGATGGGCTCAGGTACAAGGAAGACGTAAGACTCAAGAGTGGGGACTGGCATGTTGTCCTACACAAGCCTAACAGCTAGAAGACGTAAAAATTATTTATCTGATATCACGATATAACGTCACATGAAGTCCAAATCAATTTTGAACTTATAGGAATGGACTCACCCAAATGATAAATGGATATTCCTGCACTTGTGTTCATATTTAAAACCTTTTCTGAGCGGCTCATGCACACACTGGGTCTCAAGTGGAGTAAGGGCTATGTGTATTATGAGGTTGTTCAAATAACCAACAGAAGGGTGACCCTACACAACTTTCAACAGAATAGAGAAACTCAAGGATCAAACGATTAATTAAAGGCCAGCAACACACAATAAAAGCAGCTGGTATGGTCAATTATTGCCCCTATAACACCCCAAAACCATCCAAATAAGATGAACACCCAAAATGAAGCTACCTGCGGCTAGAGAAACAAGGACAACCCAAGCTGGACACACATCTAACATCTACATGTACGCCGACTAGGAAAACTTCACCACAACTCCGTTCAGCAAATTCCTACAACTCGTGATAGGTAAAACCTCTGTCACAGAGGCATGACTAAGGGAACATTAGAGATGAAGAAAAATCATAGGTATCTGGCTGCTCTAAGTAAAAGCACAACCTAATGCAGATCATACCTCTCTCACAGTATCACAAGTTTCTCAAACTCGACTTTATAAAAGGGAGTATAGATAGACAGGACATATTAAAAACCCTTAACTTAGTCACTTTCAACTTAAGTTTTATACTTTTTAATTGCCTTAAAGCAGTTATTGCTACCTATTTCACCTGAGAGTCATGCTGTGTGTAACTTATGTATCTTAGAGGAGAAACAGGGGGGATATTTTGATGTATGTTGTCAGTGCTGATTTGATGTTTGTATCATCGTATTCTTTTGAGAGAATTGTTTCATCTTTATCTCGTTTTCCCTTTGCCATACGAAGAACACATGAAAAAGAGTCAAACACGAAAGATGATATCATTAATATTAATTATTACAAAAATATATGTCATAATATTAAATTAAAACAGAAAAAATATATTAGGCTGAAAAAGTTGAAAAAGAACATCGTAAACGGTTTATAATATGTATGATATATAAGATATAGATTTTTATCTAAATAACTTGAGAACTAAATAAAAACAATACTCAAAGGATTATCTTGGTTGAAGAATAATTTACTAATGAAATTTAGTTAAGTAAGAAAAAATGAATAACTACAATAATATCTAAATGACAAAGTTTCTAAGAAAGTTGCTGACAATATGAAAGAAATAAGAAGGAAATATATCTTACTATGGATTTTTCAACCAACTTGGAGTTAACATTGATTTTAAGATTCTAAAGTCAACTGTCCATCCAACTTGGGAAGATTCATCTAGCTAGAAGAGACAGAAAAATTCAAAAGATAAGAAATGGGTAGTGATAAATTCGCTGATATAGATTATCATGATGAAACCCCTATAAAAAGTTAAAGAATCATAAACATAAAACACCCTGAAACGTGAAGATTCGTTGACGGCGTCAGGTAATGATAAACTTAAACAATTCCCTTTATTACCTAATCGGGGATTTTATCCAATTCTTATATGAAAAAGCTCATTTATAAATATTTGAGAAAAATATTACACAAAGGAATCTATTGCTGTTTTTGAAACAAAATCTTGAAAAGCAGTATTCATATACCCTCAAAAAGCAATACCTATCACGCTACTACTTGCTCGCCTTATGAGGGTACGTTTAGAATTGCCGACTGCAACTATTTATTCTGCAGATTGGCTTAAAGCATAATCCTCACAAAATGGGGCCATGCTGTCAATGGCCCGTCGGTGTCGGCAAACCGCCGTTGTATCAAGTCTATAAGTGATTAAAGAAGACTCTTACAAAATAATAGTTGGTTTAGAGCAAGAATCCATTGAACTCATTTCACAATAACTTTCACCAAATATTGAGAGAGACCTCCATATGAATTACCTGTATATCTTAAGAATGCTAGACCCAGGGAGTAAAAGCAGAGGGAAGTTTGAACAGAGTTTTGGGGGATGAGGGCCAAATGCATTAACATAACATGATAGATACAAACTTTTTGGAAACCCTCAAGCTCTTCCATCGATTCATCAATTCGCGTTATCTCAAGCCCTAGCACCTCTGTTATTATGATGCCACTCTCCAAGCCTCTTTCATCTGATCATAATTTTTTTAACTTCTTTATTAATACTAATTTTAGTAAAATAGGAAAGTAAAGAATTATATAGCAGGTTATTTCTTCCCAACTTGTTCAGAGCACTTCTCTTATTCTAATGAATGTTCAGATTCCCAGGAGGATGTTCGTTGGCGGCAGATGGATCATCATGCCTGGGGAATTTAATAAGAATAGAAAACTCTTAAAACACCTAATTATTGAGTAGGGTAATGGCAGTTATAAATCAGGTATGCTGAGATGAGAAGGAACTATTCGGGAAGTCAATTCTATTAAAAATGCAAATTTTTAAGAATCAATATGCAATTAGCCTCCCGTTCACACTGTAACTGTATTTTGTTGTCAATTCATAATAACCAATAGACAAATTTGGAATTGTGTATTAGTACTCCGTTGGGTAGCCACTTCGAATCGGGTCACGAGGTATAAATAATCGTAAAAACAATTTTACTCTGAACTAATGGGAGGTTTAATATATAAAAAAATAAAAATCATTGGGGGGAGGAATGTGATTAGTAAAGTAACAGGAAGGAGACTGAATTAGAGGTGACTTGTATGACTATGATTATAAGGTGGTTAATAAGATTTTTAGGAGAGTAATAACAGACATATTGAACCAAACCTAAACTGGGTATTCAATCTATCTTAACGATGGTATATTTATTATCTCAAAAACTAATCGGCAGCATATATACTCAAAAATTAAATTGACCCCACTGAGGGGAATAAATTGCATTAAAATAACAAAACATAAATATATAATATATATACAAAATAAAGCCAACTCTGAGGCATATATATATAAATATAACTCACTATTATACCAAATCCATATTAGAAATTTGAAAAAAAACAAGTGTCTCAAACCAAGGATAAAAAAACTAAGATGAATTGAAATTGTATCAAGAAAAGGACCGACGGGGTTATCAAAAAGCGATATTTCGGAGTTCCTTTTAAGGACATTCATCCAAGGAATGTATATGGGAGAGTGAAGACAATAGGTGGATGTTTTTATAGATGACACACAACAAAAAAAAAATTTATAAAGATTTTTTTATCTCCTGTCATCTAAAAAACATCCATCAATTTCTTCACCCCTTATTACATCCTGATGAAGGTTTAAAGAAACCGAAACGTTTACGCGTCGATAAATAAATTCATCTTATTTTTGGAACATTTGTTTTTCAAATTTCTTAATATGTCGGATTTATTTCCATATTTACTCCCATATATATATATATATATATATATATATATATATATATATATATATATAATATACGCGTACTGATACAGTCACACGCATATATACAACTCATGTGGTGTAATGGTTAGCAAGCTGTATTTTCCAGACCAGTTAGTGAATTCGATTATCACGGGGGCCCATACTTCTGGCCTGTGCCACATCTAAGCTACGCTAAGCAAATAACTATATACACACTCTAAGCTTAACAAGCTAAATTTGCAGACCATTGTTAGTGAGTCAATTCTCACCGGGCGCCCCATACTTCTGGCCTTGTGCCACATCTAAGCTAAGCTTAATAAATAACTATATACACACTCATACATGCACACGCATACATGCAAGGTGTTTTAAAAAAGTATAAAGATTTTTTGTACTTTTTGACACACCTTGTATTCTGGAAAAAAAAATAACGTTCCATTCATTCTTCATTTCTATCTTGGTAAAAACAGCTTTAAATTTGGTACTTTTTTGACACACATTGTATTCTGAAAAAAAATGAATGAATAATACGTTAATTTTTTCAGAATACAAAGTGTGTGAAAAAGTACAAAAAAAAAACTCGATATTTTTCAGAGGGCCGGGTTAGCTTAGTCGGTAGAGCGTTTGGCTAGAAACCACAAGGTTCATAGTTCGATAAAGGCCCTCGCCAACTCAGCGTATGGGTAGCAGAGGGATATTCGCGGTAAAGTAAGGAGCTGATGGTAGGTGTGTCGCTCCACCTCAGACGCAAAAACAATCTCCTTGATCTAGCGCTAGTGAAAAGGAGATAGACTCCCTCGCTGATTGGTTGATACCGACTTTAGGCGACCCCGATGACTTTACATGTACACACAGGAGTCACTTGATATTATTGGACATTATTATCAATTGTTTATCTTTATATGTTTTTATCAACTCTTTTGACTGTTTATTTATTTGGGTTAATGTTGGGTTAATTATCTTAGATAATTTTTATATGTCTTTACAAGTTAAGACTAGCTGACAAAACAACGGAACATTTGGGTCATATCTGAATTAAATTGTAATAACCCAATTAAATTGTAATAACCCAACATCTCGCCCACAGACACAGGGTCCATTTTTTTTACGCAGAGTAGTGCTGGTTTTAATTCTAAGCACGGGTACTACAAAGTCTATCTATACATATATAAAGGGCAGCTGTGTGTATATGTATGTCCGGAGGAAACTTCGAAAGTAAAAAAACTAACGACAAAGTAAATATATATATATATACATTGAATATCATCAGGGTTTGGTTTTTGAGCAAAAATAATGAAGATTTGATTTATATTCGTGAAGATAATTAAAAAAAAAATTAAATAATAACAGCATGGATTTTTTTTTGCCTTTAATATTTTAAATAGGAGACATTATTTTTTTAATTTTCATCAACGTAAGGTGTTTTTTTTTTATATAAGGATTTTAGTGGGGCACCCTGTGGGGACCCAACTTGCAATTCAACAATAATGGATCTGCGAGACTATCTCTCCTCCATACCCTCTACCCAGGCGGCGCCATGTAGCCACTTCTAGTACATATATAAAGGGCAGTTGTGTGTATATGTATAGCCGGAAAAAAAAAACGAAAATAGAACAATTAACGACAACGACAAAGTAAATATATATACCCATTAAATATCACCAGGGCTTGATTTTTGAGCAAAAATAAGAGAGATTTGATTTACATTCTTGAAGATAATTAAAAAAATAAAATTTAAATGATAACAGCATGGATTGTTTTTTTTTTTTTTTTTTTTTTTTCATTTAATATTTTAGATAATAGACATTAACATTTCTTTTCAACGTAGCTGGATCAATGCAAGGTTTATATTTTTATATTTAAATGGGGCATCCCATGAGAATTCAACTCACGATTCAGTAATAATGGATCTGCGGGACTAACTTTAAAAAAATCCCCCTCTACCCAGGCGACGCCGGGTAGTCGCTGCTAGTCATTTATAAAAATGAAATAAGTAACCATTTACTAATGGACTACTACGCATGGACATACTAGTATTGGCCGACCAGTAGAAACTTACACCCATCAACAATGTGCGGACATTGGGTGGAGGATTTGTGAAGAATTGTAATTGAGGCCCTTGGAAGGTTCCTAAGGGTTTGGAAAAGAGTCTGGAGGAATTGGAAATCCGAAGAAGAATTGAGACCATCCAAACAACAGTACTGTTAAGATCAGCTAGAATACTCAGAAGAGTCCTGGAGACCTGACGAGACTTGCTGTCGCTCAGCATCCAGTGAACCACCACAACAACAACAACAATAATAATAATAATAATAATAATAATAATACACTATCCAACAACTTGAGGATTACAAAGTGAAAGTGATACCAATTGTAGTTGGTGCACTTGGAACAGTCCCAAAAGGATTGGAAAAGGGTCTGGAATGTTTGGAAATCAGAGGAAGGGTTGAAACCATTCAGAACACTGCACTGCTGCAATCTGCCAGAATACTCAGAAGAGTCCTGGAGACCTGAGGAGACTTGCTGTCACTCAGACTCCAGTGAAAGACCATCAACTAATGCTGATGTGAAAACTCAAAAGGAGCAAATAATAATTTGTTTATACACAGTTATATGTTATCAAGTATCCCGCACAAACTATTACTGATGCGGACTACGCAGATGACTGACCGCTTCTTGCAAATACACCTGCACAAGCCGAATACCGGCTACATAGCTTAGAGAAGGCAGTACGGAACACGGCCTCTATGTGAATTCCGATAAAACAGAGCAAATGTGCTTTAAAAAGGAGACATCTCCACATTCGACGGTAAGCCTCTAAAGCCAGTAGAACAATTCTCGTACCTCGGTAGTAATATCTCTTTCACAGAAAGCGATATTAATGCACGCATAGGGAATGCATGGTCGGCTATAAACAGATTGTCCGTTATATGGAAATCAAGATCTCACAGACAAGTTAAAGCGACAATTCTTCCAGGCCTTGGTGGTGTCAGTGCTACTGTATGGCTGTACCTCTTGAACCATGACTGGAGAATAGGCTACATGGGAACTGCTCAAGAATGCTGGGTGCGATCTTAAACAAATCGTGGAAACAGCACCCCACAAGGAGCAGTTATACGGCCACCTGTCTCCTATCACACAAACCATCCGAGTAAGAGGGACAAGACATGCTGGACACTGCTGGAGGAGTAAGGATGAATTCATAAGTGACGCTCTCCAGTGGAAACCAGCACATGGACATGCTAGTGCGGGTCGTCCAGCAAGGACATACATAGACCAGCTCTGAGCAGATACTGGATGCTGCGGGGAAGAATTGGCTAAAGGTTGTCATGGTTATCCGTACCACCGGCGTGACATGATGATGATGGTGATTCTTAATACTAATAATTAGCACAGTTATATGGTTCCCGGCATGAAAGCGCATGGTCTAATGGCTAACCTCATCGCTAGATACAGTTCAAAGGAGGAGTAGTATCTATCAAGGTCCCATGTAGTAGTTAAATAGATTTCTTTAAAAGTTATTCGTATTTGAAAGGTCTGTGTAAGAAAACACTCAGTGGTGTGATGCTGAAATCGAGCGATATTCAGCAACTCCTGCGACTCTACCGCTGCCAAACTGTATTGGTTCATTACCTTTCCCAGCAGCAGTGTGAAAAGGAGGGATTTGCTGCCTTGGCAAAAGCTCATCCTCCATACGAACCCGCCCAGGCTACGTAGTTTAAAAAAATGTTTTAAGACACTACTCCATCGTCTCTCGTAGACGGAAGGATACCAACAGCACAAAAGATGTAAATACGAACGTACAATGAACGCAATTCCCTAACCTCTACGTATAAAATAAGCCTAGACTGGTTGACACGCCGTTAAAATCAATCAATCCATTTTATCTGAAGATTTAAACCTTCATCTCGTACTAGATGTAAATTTTCAGTTCATTGGTTGGTTGGTTGGTTTTTACGACATGTCAACCATTGTTGGGTTATTTTATACGAAGAGGTTTTGTTTTATTCATTCTTGATGGGTGTTCAGTTCTTTTTTAACTCAATTTTTAAACTCATTTTTACACTCATATTCAACCTATATATGGGACCCTAACAGGTACTACTACTCCGTGTCTGTCATACTTCCCAAAACACCAAAATTGGAACTTCGCAATTACGTGCAGTGTGGTATTATCCGTGCACGGAACCAAATGTGGTATTATACTGGTCACTGTATGAATTATTTCCGTGAATTCCACATGAGTCTCCAGTCAGCTGCTCTTTCGATGTCCCCTGCAGAACTGGGATCGACGCCACCCAGTCTGGGTGTCTTTGTGACGGGTTGAGAAATTATTAGAAATGAACTGCCGGGTTTGCTGGCAACTCTAAAAAAATCAGGTAACACACCGTCAACAATAAAAACTATTTTTATTCATACTAGCAAATATATGCACCCTCCGGGTGCAAGTATTTAAGTTTTAATGTAATAAAATATCGTATTAAATTAGAAAGGCTAATGAAACTAAATAAAATGCATATAAAAGATTTGAAACAGAGGAGGTATAATCGAAAATAGAACAACTGAAACTTACTCTTCCATCACTCTCTTCTTTCATTTTTTATTTTTTCTAATTTAAGTATTTTAGTTAAAAGAGGAAGTAAGAAAAATGACAGTTTTTTCTTGTTAATGGATTTCATTTGAGATTAATTAAAGAGATTTTTGCTTATATTCATTAAAATAAAACCAAACAATTAGAAATCAATAATACTAAGCACATATTTATTAAAATCATATTTTTAATATCAATATGCAAATTAGCCTTCCCATTCACACTGTAAACTGCTATTTTGTTGTATAAATAAATATAATTGCATGTCATTAGTATGTAGATATGCTTAACAGTATTAATAATGTAAAACAATTTTATTAATAATTGAGGTTTAAATAAAAATAAAATCATCGAGAATGTGATGTCAATAACTAAGGGAATTGTGACTTGAGTAGTAATATAGTTTCGGTTACAGACAGAAAAACACACAATCTCCATTATAATAAGATATAATGAATTGGAGTAATATATGAGTATGTTTTGCACATTTGTTTGGATAAATAAAGACACGAGGAGCTTTGTTTGGCGTTTTGTTTTAGGTGAAATTCTGGAATTTAATCTTTAGCAGCAAAAGTCAATTTTTCCTAATGGCAACCCTCTTATTTTAGAAATCCCCGTAACCTGTGACAAATTTCGTTTTTGCCATCCGAACTCGATTATCCCCGGGTGCCTGACTCTGTCTGACTGTCTGTTTTCAAAAACGTTAATTTTATTTTAAAAAGAATTCTATCTATATCTGTCATCGGACTGGGTGAATTAAGTGCGAAACCCAAGGCCACACTTTTGACGGCTAGATAAACATGTCATCTCAACTTCAGGTTAGCAATGCAACCGTTTCTTAAACAATACGCAAAACCAAAATGTATATGATATCTTGATTTTTACATCTGGCACCTTAACAAATCCAACTAACGATGCTAACACAAAAACATAGTCCACGCTTTACTTTTTCGTTAAAAATAAATTAGTTGACACCAACAAAAGAACTCACCACCCTGTCGGCTGGGGCGTTAGAATGCACCGACTGCATCAATGGGGCCACCTGTTGGCCGTGGGTGACTACCCGTGATGCTTAAGGACGGATTCTTGGTGGATGAACAGTCCATGACATGCAACACTCCACTTAGAACCTTACTTAGGCTAGACGGGCGGTCGGAGAGGCCCACTTCGATCAATCGGCTGATCACGTCTAATGATTAAAGTCATGGGAAATGGACTCGTCGCCCCGAGTTCAAATCCTGGGTGTAGTAATTGCATTTCACTTAGCGTTAATACCATTGGGAAAGGTATGAATCCTACTCTCCCTCCAGCTATGGATAAATAGTAGGACAGACTGGGCTCTTCAGCCTTGGTTAGGCAACCGGTCTAGGAGAAGGAAAACTCTGAATTCAAAATCTGTTGAACTCCGCTTAAGAAATTGACCTTATGTCACATCCGGCTCGTGCGGAGGGGTTGGTAAATATATATATGATAATAAGGATCGGGGTTTGCCATAAGGGCAATAGGGGATGAAGCAATCACATAGGTGCTAGGGTTTGACGTGACCAGTCGCGCGATGGAAGGGGGCTTCTCCGACCGTCCGTTCGTCTAGCCTAAGTAAGGGACAAAGTGGAGTGTTCGAACTCAACTTTCTTTTGTAAACAAATTTTCTATTTAACCCATGAATGGGACCCTAACAGGTACTACCACTCCTAGTCAGAGTGGACCTGGGAGCAATGGAGTACTCCACATTCTCCAGACCTCCAGAACTGGAACCTCCTTATCAAATAGTTTACTGTCATTCCCTGGACATGAAGACCCAGCCACCGCCTTCTAGTCTACTCGGTGTAAACTGCTTCTTCAGTCTTTGTAACTAACTACTTAAATATTTAAAAAAAAAATAGTTGAAGTACCCGTCTACATAGGTTAAGAATTACAGACCATGTGCAAAAAAGACCCCTTCATTACCATTACTCCCAGGTCCACTCTGAACATGAGTAGAAGTACCTGTTAGTTTCACATCTAAGGGTCAGATGGATCTGTTTAAAAATTGTTCGCGTTCAATGTGAATACTTGATACTATATTACTGTAGATTGCATCTGATGTTGAGATTTAGAGAGTGTGGAGTACCCCTTCATTTCCATTACTCCCAGCCCCACTCTGAACCGGTTAGTGTCACATCTATGGGTAAAATAGATCTGTTTAAAATTTATTCGAATTCAATAGAACCGTGGGCAACCCCCCACCAAAAAAAAACCCTCTTAAGAAACAAGTACACAAAAAATGTATATATGAAAGTACAATGAACGTGGTTCCTTTACCTCTAGGTATAAAATAACCATAGACAGGTTGACAAGCCATTAGAATCAATCAATCAAATATTGTATATATAAATGTATTTTTCTAGTTCGTTTATTTCTTCAGAAACAACTACACAAAAGTTTAAATATGAATATGCAATGAACGTGATTTCTGAACCTCTAGGCATAAAATAACCCTAGAGAGGTTGACATGCTGTTAAGATATATAAAAAGTAATAATGTTTGTATGGTTATAAAATTTACCAATAATTGGTGTACATTCAGCCTAAATTTACTGAGAAATCCGATAGAGATCATTGCTACAGATGTAATGGGAATTTATCAATACTTAACAACAGTGATGCTGATAGCTTTTTAATCTAGTGCGTCCTGGGACGCATGTATTGATTTGAATGAGTCCCTGGGAAATTTGATAGGTCCCAACTAAAGTATCTTAATAAATCCTAGAGTTTTTATCTATGAACCACTAAAGCCATCTAACCCCTACCTTGTACCCCATGCGGTGGAATTCGTTTCCAAGAAAATATTGAAATGTATTTACAGTTAGCTGTAAATGGTGGATGAAGAAGAAAAAAACCCTGGGACACATGGATACGATTTGTCTGCGTCCTTTTAGATTTGTATGCGTTAGTGACGCAGGACGCGTACCTATCAGCGTCTCTGCTTAAAAACCATCAGATGCAGTTTAGTGTCATGGCCAGGACACCCCTAGGTATCCTGCCTGTCTGCAAGAGATACAGTCAGTGTAAACCTCTAGGCACAAAATAACCCTTGATGGGTTGACATGCCTTTAAAATCAATCAACCAAACAGTGTCACTATATGTGCAATGGTTGTAACTGTTAGGGTCCCACCTATGGGTCAAATAGATATGTTTAAAAAAAAATATTTGTATTCGATAGGACTGTTTGCAACCCACTCCACAAAAAAATTCTAACAACTATGTAGTTGTTAGAATGTAAATACGAACATACAATGAATGCGATTCCCTAACCTCTAGGTTGAAAATAACCCTAGATGGGTTGACATGTCGTTAAAAACAGTCAATTAATAAATCAATCAAAGGGGATAAAATCGGTGTAAATCTCTAGGCACAAAATAACCCTTGATGGGTTGACATGCCTTCAAAATCAATCAACCAAACAGTGTCACTATATGTGCAATGGTTGTAACTGTTAGGGTCAAATAGATCTGTTTTAAAAAATTATTTGTATTCGATAGGACTGTTTGCAACCCATTCCACAAAAAAAAATTATAACAACTACACAAAAATGTAAATATGAACATACAATGAATGCGATTCCCTAACCTCTAGGTTGAAATAACCCTAGATGGGTTGACATGTCGTTAAAAACAGTCAATTAATAAATCAATCAAAGGGGATAAAGTCGGTGTAAATCTGTAGGCACAAAATAACCCTAGATGATTTTAAAATCAATCAAACAGTATCACTATATGTGCAATGGTTATAACTGTTAGGGTTCCAACTATGGGCCAAATAGATATGTTTAAAGATTATTCGTATTCAATCAACCAAAAAGAAAAAAATGGGGTGTTGGTGGATTTTTTTGTGGGTAGGGGGTTAACTACTTACCTGATGCTGGATAAGCAAACAGGAATATATCATCGGCTCTTGGATTCCAATCTTTGAATTTCTTTAATCTATTTCGAATTCCAGTGAATAGAGGAAAGGGAATGCCATCCACGTAGGAAACCAGCATATGTTTACCGTCACGGTCGACGATCTCACCAACTTCATCAGCCATCATATTATTATTATTATTTTCTTTAGAATTCTTTGCTTTTCTTTTTATATTCTTTTGTTGTTGTTTTTTTTTCTTTTTTTTTCTTTCTTTTTGCGCTTGAAGTGTTAAACCTTTGCGAATTAGACGAAAATGGTAATCCTTGTGTTATTGAAAAGTTCTTCAAAAATTTTCAAAAATAAAGATGTTTGCAAAGGTTTACTTTCTTTATTTGAAATTTTATCTGTTATATTTGTTTATATTTAGCTGGGATTTTTTTTTTGTTTTTTGTTTTTTGTTCGATATTTGTTTTGTTCGATATTTGTTTTTGTTTTTTTTGGAGGGTTTTTTTTCGTTTTTTTTTTCGTTTTTTTTAATAAATATATATATACATTTACGTATATACACAAATATTAATATTCTTGTTAACTACCGATTTTTTAAAGATTGCATTTGATATCAGATATAAAATCTTTTTTGTTATACATCCGTTTTTCACAAACTCGTTTTTCTTATCTTTTTTCCTTGATTTTTTTGTTTTTTTCTTGCTTATTTTTTCTCTTATTTTCTCCTTACTTTTTCTTAATCAATAGTTGAGGTCAA